>JAODAL010010776.1:0-103324 GCA_025379985.1 Phyllomedusa bahiana | reverse complement strand
AAAAGTATGGAAACTATTTTCCCAGACCTAATAAACCTGTATAAGGAGTTGTCTCTTACGAGCTTTCGCCTGTCGTGTCCCTGTAAGTTAAACTGAGGGGCGTGCTTTTTGGGGTCTGTCCTCTTTTTGCTCCCTCTCCCCCCTCCCATCAGCCACAGGCAGCTACGTAACTTCTATACAGGGAGGGAGGGGGTTTGCTCTCAGAGTTCACCCTGTGTGTGCCTGCCTAGGTTTCTTTGCAGGAGAGGGCTGATCTAGGATTTGTAGAGGAATATGAAGCTGTGTGCTAATAGAGAAAGGGGGGATGCATGTGTTCCTATACCCCCTGCTTTAGTTACAAGTCTCCACATCTCCAGCAACAACAAGGGCAGTGTTACTATACTCAGGATGTGTCCTAATACAGGAGAACATAAAGTATTCACATGCCTGATTTGTATAGTAATTAGTATAGTCACAGTTCCAAAGACATATCATGATTATAGTAACAGACAGGGTCACGCTGTCACATCTATCTGTGTAGAGAGCAGGGGGAAAGCCAGGACACACAGGGTTTAATCCAGGCAGCTCGGACACAGACGCCAGAGTCCTCCCTCCCCCCCCTCCTCCTCCCCTTCCACTACAGAGCATTTGTGCGGGAGGGGCTCTCTGCTCCTACCTGTCTTCAAAGGTGTTTGATTTCATTCAGACCTGACAGCCAGTAAGATAAGGATAAAACAGGCTCTAATAGAGATTTGAGAAGCTGATGTAGTAATCTAACAGGGCTAGCTCAAATCATGGACATTTGTAATGAACATATATTGCAAAAGCTGCTTGTTTTTTAAAGATCTTTAAATTAAAACCCAATCATTGTAGCGAGACAACCCCTTTAACATTATCTTGTACAAATGGAGTTTGTACCAGTGTCTGTACTGTATGCCCCTTGCAACATCGTTTGTTTGTTTCCATGCCTTTGCTGCTGAATTGAGGCAACAAACATTACCCAAACTCCCAAAATAATTTCGCTTCACTTCCCCAAAAATTGGAATAAAAAGTTATAAAAATGTTGCATGTATTCCACAATCACCCAAAAAATAAAAAATGGCATAGTGCAAAAGGGAATGGTATACAAATAAATAAAAGAAATGTTTTTTAACATAACAATACAAATATAAACAATGTAAGTAAGGGCTTGTTCACACGGGAATTTTTCCCCTCCGTGTTACAGCGCTCTAGTGATCCGTCTTGGGGTCCGCTCTGTCGGGCCCCCAAAACGGGTCTAAACATTAGCGTGGGGATTATCACTGCTCGCTGTGCTGTACACGCAGCAGCGTTCACATGAGAGAATGCAGCTGCGTGTTTCAATATCGGAGCTGCGCTTCTGAAACGTGCAGCGGCGATCTGTCATCTGAACGCCGCTGGTGTTTGTCATAGACAGCAGTGATAAAGTCACTGCTTATTGTTTAGATCCGTTTGGGGACCGACAGTGCGGACCCAAGACGGGTCCCTAAAGCGCTTGTAACAAAGAGTGTTATCTCCGTGTGAACAAGCCCTAACAGACAGCGTCAGACAAACAAAAAATAAAAAACTACAAATAACACATGAAAACAAAGCACTTTCTTTCTTTGTCATACATGTTTTTTTATCTCTCATGTTATTTGTAGTTTTTTTTTTTTGTTTGTCTGATGTGTCTGTTTCTTATATTGTTTATATTTGTAGTGTTACATGAATAAAGATGTATTTCTTTTATCCATGTACACTTCCCTTTTACACTATGCGTTTTATTTTTGGGTTTATTGTATTGGTGCATTTTTTATCGGTTATTATTTGATTTGAAGAACTCTATTTCTTATGTATGTATCCCACAATAGTATCAATAAAAACTACACTTTATCCTGCAAAAAAACGAGCATTGCTCAGGCGTGTAGATGGAACAAATAAGAATTATTGTGGTCTCAGAAACTGGTGCTGCAAAGCGGATTTAAAAAAGAAAAAAAAAAGTTTTACTGATTCTAAAAAATAAAATTGTTAAAACCTTAAAAATCTGGTATCGCCTGAATTGCACCAACCTACATAATAAAGATAATGTCATTTATACTCACATTTGAGTGAAAAAAAAAAAAGAATTCCCCCCCCCACCACCACCACAAAAAAGGCATGACTACGTAGATGTAGAGATAAACATAAGTTATGGCTCTTGGAAAGCAGGGAGGGAAAAATCCCTGCAACAGGAAGGGGTTAATATCTTCTATGCTGAGTTATAATTGCTCATCATTACGGGAACAGGTTGTATGATGAAAGATTCTGACAAACTTTCCTGGTAGTTTTTTATGAGAGTAAAGAAATCATCTAATCCAGTGTTTACACAATAACTTTTGTCACTATTCATAACAACTAGGATGAGAATAGATATTTGAATCCATGCAAGGTCTCCATGGCAAAGCATTTATGACCTTTAAAAACTTAAAGGGGTTGTCTCACTACAAGGTTTGCTTTTCATGTTAAAGATCTTGCAAAAACAAGTCACTTTACAATATATGTCCATTAACAGTGTCCTACCTATTCTGAGATATCCCCTCTTGTATGGCTGCATCAGCTCTCCGGTTGCTATAGCTACACACCTGTTAAATCTCTCATGATAGGCTTGTCAGCACTGTTTGTTATAGCTACAGTCCTGGCAGCCTAGTAGAAGCCAGTAAACACGCCCCTGAATTCAATATGAAAACAGGACGAATCAATGTAGTGAGACAACCCCTTTAAAGTCTGACTTGTCAGAACTGGAATTCAACTCTGTTTTGGTTAGAAATATATAGAACTTAAAGGGGTTGTCCACTTTATATCAAAATAAAATGTTGGGTACTGCTGCCCATTGCTATAAAAAAAAAAAAAACTCCATTTTTTTGAGAGAGAAGATCCCAACTACACTTTGCTCTGATTAAAACAAAGGGTTTTTCTATAGCAGTTTCACAGAGTACGTGTATGTTATTTTCATACACATTGTTTTATCATTTCATTTTGCTTTTTCACTTGCTATTTTTCTTAACTAGATCTTCAGAATAGCAGCAAGATGTCGAACTGTGCTAGCAGAATACAATATGTCTTGTGATGATGTAAGTATTTATATACTTTCTAGATAATTTTTTTTTTTAATTCAGAAAAAAGTAATCTTATAGCAATAACAGCAAGTATGTATTTGCTGGTGTATTTTTACATTATGTCTCCAGCACTTACAGTATATCCTGCTTTGGGGCAGACTGGGAATAAAAACCAGGCCACCTGATAGATAGCAGCAACTCGCCCCTGAATTCAGTAAGTACATACACCTAGGAAATACAATCACATTTCCTACTTACACAGACAAATCTATGGTTCATACTCGATATGTACACACATATTATATAGCCACATAATCAAATACGCATTTAGGATATTAACAGACTTTCTAAGGTTCTAGAAGCCACTCTGTGCCGCTGCTGTGCCTGCACATTCACATCAGAAGCCTGGCTGTGACTGACATCCAAACTTCTGCTGTAATGTCTGGAATCAGAGACAAGTATGATGCTGGCCTTTTAACTTCTTAGGTGCCCCAGCCAGTAGCATCTAAGTGGTTTAACAGAGGGAAGAGGGGCAGCACATGCAAAAGCAATCAGGGGGTGCCATGGTGTTGGGGGGGGGGGGGGGGTCTGAAAAATGCACGCCTGTATCCCAATCGGACCATACAAGAGGTGCGGCCTAATGGGATGCTTGTCCATATACCAGAGCGTTATATGGGTGATCAAAGTATTGCAGTGTTAAGTCCCCTAGTAGGTCTGAAGAATTAACTAAACAAATTTTATTTGAAAAATAAGAAGCTATTTTTGTATTAAAATTGCTTTTATTTAAAAAAAAAACTCATATGGCATTGCCACAATTGTAAGAGAACCTGCTATCGAAATATTATGGCGAATGCCTTAAATAAAGTCTGAAAATAAATGATGGTATTGCTTTCCATTCCCATCAGTCCCATGTACCCCAGAAATGGTACCAATGAAAACTGTCTTGTTGCATACTTCAAAAAATATGCCCTCATAAAGCTACATCAACATAAAAGTAAAAACATTATGATTCTTTGAAGGGAAGGCGGCATTGGAAAAACTTAAAAAAAAAACAAAAAAAGCTCTTGAAGGAGTACCCTAAAACATTTCAAAGATCAAGCACTTTTTCTCTCTCACCTTTCTCTACTCTAGTAGTGGCTGACCTCACTGCTTGCTGTGTCTTATCAGAAGGACAATAGTTCACTGAGAGTTAGATACAGAGAAAGCTCAGTCTTATGCCCCACTATCACATCAGCAGTGACACTGTTTTCTTTGTATGTAAATACACGGATAAGTTGTTCTTGGCAACAGATAAGTTTCTCTCTTACTAGGAGCTTCCTCTCCTGACAAATACAGGTCTGCCAGCTCACTTTTATAGCCAGGCCTCCTGCTTGGACAGTGTTATTTTCTGATCAAAATTCTTCCATCACCAATGTCACTCTCAGGGCTCGTTCACACGGCTGATTTGGGCACTGATTTCAGCCGTACTGCGCGCCGTATTTATGCTGCAGTACGGCTGAAATCCGTCCCTGTCATTACGGTAATCCACAGTTCTTTTTTTTATATCAAGAAATTTTATTAGGTTTTCTGTTAAACATACATAACCAAAAACACAAATAAATAGCCCCGAAGAGCTAATAATAAAATAAATATCTGGGCGTAATACAATAATTGCATGCAGATATACTAAATGCTTATACCGATTACAAATCAAAACATAATGTAGACATAGTATAAACATAACATAAAGCTGCCCCAACATAGAGAATAGGTATAAAGCCCAAGATACGAAGTTATGATTTTATGATTTAGGCCCAAAGTGCAAATGAACCTTGTAGAATATCAGGAAGATAATCCAAACACAGCCCTGAAGGGGAGTGTGGCTTTTGTCTAATCACCGGGGAGGAACCCGCCTCTGTCTATTCGCAACCTTCCCAGAACCCCCGCCAAACCACTTTTCCAGTACCACGTTGTGTCAAGGAAAGGCCGCATTACAGAGATAATCTCAGTATCAGAGAGGAAGGCCTCTATAAAAGCTTGCCAGGCGTTAAAAAATTTCTCTGTCTGTGTTTCTTTTTTTATCTAGGACATGTAACCTTTCCAAAAGCATGTGCTTCTTCACTGTCTGAATTACTGTGTTTAGGGACGGAGTCGTGGAATACAACCACGAGCTCAATAGGCACCGTTTAGCCGCAAGCATGGTAACATGCAGTATTTTATTGCACTGGGAAGCCTGTAAGTTAGTACCTAAGTTGTGAAATAAGAGTAATTTGGGATCTAGGGATACCGAGGTAGCTAGTTTTGAGTTTAGCTCAAGAGTAAGTTTAGACCAGAACCCTCTCACCATCGGGCACAACCATAAGCCATGCACTAGATCTGTCAATGGAGTTGAGCATTTAGGGCAGGCAGTTAAACGATCAGGGAAAGAGGGGTGTGGGGAGATATTAAATCCATAGATAGCTCTATGAGCTATACGGAAATATGTGTCTCTCCAAGATTCGTCAATAACCATCTTTCTGACCCTAATCCAGCCCTCCAACACCGCTTCTGCTATATCAATGTCAGGAAAGTCGCGCTCCCACCCCCGGAAAACTGCAACCGCCGTTTCTTCATCCTTGGGTCTGCGAAGGCCAGAGTACAGCAGGGACAGGGAGTGCGGGGAACTCACTGGTCCGACCAAACTATCAAAATGAGTGGGTTTGACAAGATCAGCTACTGACCCAATTTTAGTTCTCGCGAAACTCAATATTTGTCTGAAAGCAAAGAAGTGTCTCCGATCCAGACCATACAGGCCTTGTAATTCCTCAAAAGAGAAAAAACGGCGTTCCCTAACATTAACCAGTTGAATAATACTCTCAAGACCCAATTGCCTCCATTGTGGGAGGTAACCCTTATCCAAACCAGGAGCAAATTCCGGATGTCCCCTCCATGACAAAAATTTACTAGCTTGATAAGGGAGCCCAAAAAGTTTCCGGGCTGCCTTCCAGGCACTAATTGTGTCCCTAAATATTAATCCCTTCTTAGCTATAGGGGGGAGAGCTTTGTACGGCGTGTGAAGAAGGGCAGTCAGTGTACAAGGGGAGACCATATCAGACTCGATAGCTGTATTAGAGAAGAGGGAAGTATTTTTAATCCAATCTACAGCATGGCGAGTTATAGCGGCTAAGTTGTAGGCTCTAATATTAGGAAGGTTTAGACCTCCCGAGTCTTTTGGAAGGATCAGTTTCTTAAAGGCAATACGGGGGCGTTTGTTCCTCCATATAAATTTGCAAAAGGCCGAATTTAACTTCTTTATACATACATGTTTAAGTAAAAGGGGTATACTTTGCAAATGATAGAGCAATCTCGAAAAGCTTACCATTTTTATTAGGTGACAGCGGGCTAATAAAGGCAACGGAAGGGCTGCCCATCTTGTTAATTCCGCACAAATCTTGTGGATTAGCGGCGGGAAGTTCAAGGAATAAATTGATTCTGGAGATCTCCCAATATGAATGCCTAAAGGAGTTCAGATTTTTGAACATTTACTCTAAAACCAGAACATTGGCCAAATGTCGTTAGGACTTCTAGAATCAGCGGAACGTCTTTGTCTGGTGTAGCACAGAAGAAAAGTAAATCATCCGCGAAAAGAGCGAGCTTCAAGTGAGAAGTGCCTATCTTAATTCCCTCAAAATCGGATAATGATTGGAAGTATCGTGAAAGTGGTTCAATGGCTAGGTCAAAAAGCAGGGGCGAGAGAGGGCACCCCTGCCTAGTGCCCTCCACAAAGGGAAGGAGTCAGATAGAAAACCAGGTATGACCATACGTGCCGTGGGATTAGTGTATAGGGAGGATATATATTGCAGAAAGGCTCCACCAATGCCCATACAGCCCAAAACCTTACCCAGCCAACCCCAGTTGACATTGTCAAATGCCTTCTCCGCATCTATTGTTAATATAGCTGGGGATTGGTGGTTTTGAGGGTTGGTCTTAATGTCATCCAGAACCATTAGGACCCTACGGACATTGGCGACAGCCGATCTATTCCGGACAAACCCCACTTGGGGACTAGAGATTAATTTGGGTAAGAGTGAAGCTAGTCTATCGGCCATGATTGTAGAAAGAATTTTAAGATCAACATTAATGAGGGAAATAGGGCGATATGACGAGGGCTCTAGGGGGTCTTTGCCTGGTTTTGGTATTACTCGAATGTGTGCTTCATTCATATGAGGCGGGATGCTAGAACCGGACAGAAAGGAGTTGTAGAGCGAAACCAGAGTTGGCGAAATTTCAGGGAGGAGTAATTTAAAGAACTCAGAGGTATAACCATCTGGTCCCGGCGCCTTTTGATTAGCTAGTTTCCGCACTGTGAGGCTAAGCATTTCTTCAGTTATAGGCGCTTCTAGAAGGTCTCTCTCTTCCTGAGACAGTTTTGGCAAGGAGACTTTATCTAAAAACCTATCCGACTCACCCAAATCAGAGTCCGAAGGGCGATACAAATCAGCATAATAGTCCCTGAATATCTGGGTGATGTCCCTACCATGGTTGCTGGGGACACCAAAACGATTTCTAACAGCATGTATGGTGTTATTAGGCCTCATTCCTCTGGCTAAATGTGCCAGGAGTTTACCCGGCTTGTTTCCGAACCTAGAAAGTCTAGCATCATGAATAGACTTACGAGAGCGTTCCTTTTGTAAAAGCCAATGTTCGTATTCCTTTTTTGCTTTGCTCCAGGATTCCCAATTCTGCCGAGATGGGAAAGACTTGAAAGTGGAATAGGATGTTCTAAGTCTAAGTGAAAATTCCTCTAACTTGGTCGATATCTGTTTTTTCCTAGCAGCTATAAATGAGATAATACGTCCTCTTAAAACCACCTTTGCCGTCTCCCAAAACAGCCGTGGAGTATCAGCATGAGATATATTGTCTCTCTGAAACTCGATCCACCACAATTTTAGAAGACTGCCAAAGTCCTCATTATCATACAAATAGGAGGGGAACCGCCATATGTACTCACTTCCTCTCGGGGTAAAGTCATAGATTTCTAATGAAATCGGAGAATGATCCGAAATGATCAGGTCCTCTATAGTCACTGTTTTCGCCCTTGCCGCCATCTCTGGGGAAATCAAAAAATAGTCGATCCGTGACCATGACTGGTGAGGCGAGGAAAAAAAGGTATATTCCCTCTCCTCTGGGTGAAAAGACCTCCAAATATCTTTTAAGTGTGTGTTCTCTAGAAATTTTGATAGAACAGTTTTTCTAGACTCTGCATGGTGGGATTTGTCTTCGAAAAGATCATGAACTGTGTTTAAATCCCCACCCAAAACCTTTAGGGGGGTGGCATCTGCTAAAACTTTGCCCGCTAAATCATCAAAGAAGTTCCCATTGTCCCCATTAGGGCCATAGATATTATAAATTGCGACCGGCGTACCGGCGATAGATACCACGAGCCTAATGAACCTACCATTAGAATCTGTAGATTCCTCAATCACCGAGTGCTTTAAGTTTTTATGAAGAAGTAGTAATCCACAGTTCTCATAGAGACCTATGGATTCCGTCTCTCCTCCCCGCTCGGTGAATCCGCCGCGGGGGGAGAAAGTGACATGCACATTATTTACGGCGTGTACGCGCCGTGAATAATGACTGTCTATGGGGCCGGCGAGCTGCCGGCCCCCCGCACCCGCTGCACGGTAGCCGGCGTAATTGCGGGGCGAAATCCGTCCCCGCAATTACGTCGGCAATAAGCCATGTGAACTGTGCCTAACAGGCACAGCTAGGAATAGGAGCTAGCAGAGCTGAAATGTTAGTGAATGCTGTAGAACTGTACATCACGGAGAAAATAGAACAAAAGTTGAATAAATCCTACTTGCATATAGATAAACATTTTCTAGAACTAGCCAAACCCTAAAATTATCCTCTGAGCACACCAGGACTTATTGGTACGTCTTGGCACCAGTAAGGGAGCATGGAGTGGGCTCACTCACTGAGCCTGGTACATCTGCTGTGGGGGCCAGCTGTTAATTTCTGCTAGCGGACAAATTTGGAGAGGACTCTGAGCCTGGCTATTTAACCCTATAGCAAAGTATGGTATTTGCGCGGCACGCACTGGAAAGTGACGTGAGTGGATGGTGCTAGTTGATGGGTTTAAGCAGTCCTATAAATATCAGAAGTAGTATTCAACAGCACTCAATGGGCCACATGTATGAAACCGGTTTAGGTTTAAAACTCACTTTTTTGCCCATAGTAACCTAAACTGTTTTCATACATGTGGCCCTACTCATGCCACGCTATCCATAATGTGTTGGTTATGAATAAGGTCGTATTGACCGAAAAGTCATTTTGTCACACAAACAATTGAATTTCCTTGTATGGAGCATTCTTGTATTTAACCCTTTAGATGCCACAGTAAACTCGATCGCTTGCATCTAAATGATTAGAAAATTACGGCCGCTGTCCACTGCGGCCTCCAAATGCCATTCAACCTCCTTCCCTTCCCTTGCTGCAACATGATCGTGGGGTACCATTCATTTACCATGGGTGCCATGTTTGTACTCCTATAACACCTTGTAATAAGAGGTCAGTGAAATCATTATATACTGTATTAAATCAGTAATGTAGTATATAATACAAACAAATGAGAATTCAAGTCCTCTAAAGCGACTAAAAATCACTGTAATTTTTTTTCAATGTAAATAAATCTTTTTTTTTTTTCCCCATTTATTATTTAAACAAAAAAATAACATACTTGGCATCATCGCATTCATAAAAGTCCAAAATGATACAATACTATGTTATTTATCCTGCACGGTGAACAACATAAACACACATGCAAAAAATTTCGACCAGAAAAAAAGTAAGCAAAAAGTCACATATACTCCAAATTAGTAACAACAAAAACTAGACATTGCACAGCTCTTACAGAGCAAAAATAAAAGTTATTGATTTCAAAATATGCAAAGAAATGTAATTTTTTTTAAGGCAAGTTTATAGTATATAAATTCGGCATTACTAGAATTGATTACCTCAGAATAAAGAAAACTCAGCATTTATTTTGCTTCATGAATTCCATAGAAATAACACCTCCCTCCTTTCCTCCTCCCCCCATAAAAAAATTGCATAATTGTGTTAGTATTTTCTTTTCCACACCACGAAGAATTTTTTTGTCCAGTACGTTATCTGGAACATTAAATTGTATCTTTAAAAAAATAAAACTTGTCCCGCTCAAACAAAAAAAACCTCTAATATGGCTAAGTTGACAGAAAACTATAACATTCATGGTTCTTGGAGAGTAAGGAGGGGGAAAAACAGAACTTACAAATTTTAAAATGGGTCGAACATTACGGAGTGTCTGATGTGAGTTAGTGATGTGAATACATCATACAGGGTTGAACACTTTGAGCACAAGAAAAAGTCTTCCCATGATTCCATTATTCCAGTGATAATGACCTACTAATAGGATAAACAGGTCATCATCACTGGAATCATGGGAGGACTTTTTGTTATGCTCAAACTCTTTAACCCCATGTGATTACACATTACCTTTAATCATGTCAAGTGGAGAGTATATGCAGTGGGCTCAGGAGCTTAGCGCATTTTATACATGGTGGCTTCTGGCTGTTAATTATAGCTGATGCCTGGTATTCAGGATCAGAGATGAATCCGATTTGTGGATGTTTAATAACTTCTTTGTTAGGGTATGCTCACACAGCGATTTTGGATCCGAAAATCGGATCCAAAAACGCTGCAGCAATCGGATCCAAAACAGATCCAACACGTATCCAACATGCAGCTGTGTGTTTGGATGCATGTTGGATGCAGCAGGATCGCACCCTATAGTTTAAAATAGGGCTTCTGCTGTGTGTTTCGGACCCAGAATTGATGTGTCAATTCTTGGAACAGACATGCATCGGAGATCACTCATGTGAACGCCGATGCGTGTTTCTAATAAAAAGCAATGTGAATCACATTGCACGTTATTAGATACGTGTTTGGAGTCCGACGGATGTTTCCAAACACGTATCGAAAAGCGTATGTTACATGGAGTGTGAACATACCCTTACAGTCAGTGCAACCACTGTACTGGTAGATATTGCCATGTAACCTATATGCTGTAAGAACATGAAAAGCTGTGTTCTGGACATAAACTACAAATATTTTATTTCTTTTGCAGACGGGCAAATTAATTTTAAAGCCAAGACCGCATGTCCAGTGATCCTTTTGTGACCTAATGAAGTCTAATTTTCAAACTCGAGAGAACAATTTTCAAACTCTTCTGGCAATATGTTCCCACTTTTGGAGATGGTCATTAATGAGAGATTGATGAAGCACCAAGTCAAAATTTTCTGAACTTTGGATCACTGATCTCAGAGACGATACAATGATTGTATAGGTTAAGCTTTAGAACTGCAAGTCTAAAGTTTAATGTTTGTGCATGCTTGCTTAGGTATGCGTACTAAGGATGGCATATGCACCCAGTATCATAAAGTGCAGTTGTTTGGCCATAACACCCAACACGTTTAATTTCAGTATGTCATTTATGCGCTTGTAGGGTGATGTAAAAGTTGTTTGTTTCATTTAAGAAATAACCCTTTGTGGCTTATATTTAAGAGAAATGTTTTGAATCTCAATCTAATATTGTATAACCTGCAAACTGTAATATTAATGAATTTTTTAGCTATTCTTACTAGACCTCTGGTATTCTGAGTGGTATCAACACACGACTGATCTTTAGTGCCTAAAATTTTTAGGGCTGATTCAACGCAAATCCAGTGCAAATTTCAGGATATGTTCACACAGTGTTCTTGCGGGACATAATTCGGCACGTAATTGTTCTTCAGTACGCCTGAATTACACTCCGTAAATACGGTAATTCATAGTACTCATTGAGAGCTATGATTACCTGCTGTCTTCCTAAGCATACAATGCGTGCCAGGGAAAAGAATTGACATGTACTAACCTATGGAATTAAGTCAATGGGAGCCGGCTGACAGCGCTTTAGAAGTATGCACTGGCCAGCACGTACTTCTAAAACACCCAACGCATTGTGGCACGTACAGTACACGCGCAATACGCCGTGTGAACATACCCTAAATGTGGATTTGACACTGAACCTAGAGGTAGATTTTAGTGTAGACATTCTATGGGCAGATTCGGTGTCAAATTCAGCACAGAGTGTTTCTTAAAAATTGTCATTTCTTCATGGCACAGATTTTTTCTATTTTTTGTCCTACCCCAATGAAAGAACGAGCATTAATCAGGCCCTGAAACACCCTTTAAATAATGTATTCGTTAAAGTGTGTCCTTTCACTGATGTTCCCTTCACTTTGCCATTCAAATTACAACTCTTTCCTTAACTATAGATTTCCTTTTTAGGTTACAGTTCTGCCTTTAAAGGGGTCTTCCGATTTCCTTGCTTATTTCCATTGGATAAAAATCTGTCTTCTAACAATCCAAGCACCTGTATGTCAATCACAAGAACTGGACAGATTTTTATTCAGTGGAAGCAACAGTGAAGTGAAGAATGGCTATAAAAAAGTATTTTTGAAAACTATCTTGATTTTTCATTTTGCAAAGAGTAACATTTTATCTGTTCTATCTGGAATACTCCTTTTTTTAAAAGGTGGTGCAAATACTTTGAAGACCCGAAACCATTGATTCTTAACTAATACACAAACCATTGTATTATTTATGGGTTTGCAAAAACCATCTCTAAAATGTTTTTTGTACATTCAATAAAATATCATTTTGTTTCATACTGAAATATGCTTTAATATCATAAATACTTTTCTGACTGATCTTCCAAAGGATCAAGCTGTTAAAACTATTAAACATGAATTTTGTAAATGTATGTTTTGTTTTTTTTCCTTTTTAAATTTATCAGACACAAAAGAATTGTATGTGGGAATTGTATATCAAATATTTGTTTGGTGGATAATAAATCGCTTATGACAAAGCACACTGCTTTACTGAACTGCTATGGCTGGGTTCACACAGCGTTTTGGCAATACGTTAAACATATACATCTCGATGGTGCAAAGAAGTATCCAAGTGCATAGCTTGATGTACACTATTAATTGAGTACTATGGTAAAAACGTATAATCAGAAGTGCATATGTCTGACTCCGTTTGACACAGCTTGCATTTGGATACTGATTTTGAGAAGCATCCAAAAGTGTGGTCTACTATGCTTTTGTGTCCTGCAAAAAAAACAAAACACATATGTTTGTGTACAATTTTTAATTTTTTTTACATTGACGTCTATGACTAACATATACTAACCTATACCAAGGTAAATGTTTACGTTTACATACGTTTTAATGCATACTTTCTTTACATTTTTTTTATTTACATCATGTAATTTTATTGACAAAGTATAAAAAATGTTTAAAAAGTATGTGTTTTTTAAGTACATGAAGGAGTAGAGGGGTTGCCATTTTTGTTTTTTAAAAAAAGGGTGACAAAAACATACTAATCAGACTTTTATAGTTATCTCTTTTGGGTTTTTGCCCCTTTAAAACTTCTAAAGTCACATTAAAAAACGCTGGAATGGCCAAAAGGGGTTTTTTTCCCACGATGTAATTTTTCGTGGGATCCTCCAAAATGGAAATTAATCCCCTTTTAAATATTGTCATTAAAAAAAAGTGAAGCCTTAGAGCTACAGCCTAATAAGAGCCTTTATTTCCTGACTTTAACCTTTAGACGGGAAAGGTACTGGCCACGCAGCATGTTTGCACTTTTTACTTGGCAGGGAACATGAACGACTTTGAAGGGACGGGGAGAAAAGATCCTGGTCTTTTGTATAGAGATCCACTGGTGTAATGAAAATTATTGGTAAAAGGGCAGACACCCCCGCTCAGCCCCCCTCCCCCCTGCACAGTTCGTAAAAAAAATGAAAGCGCTGCGGTCATGCCCTTATCGTCTCCCCTGGGCGATAAAGGAAAAAACTTGGCACAATCATTATCCCCTGAGGATTAGCCAAATAAATGTTTGCTCAAGTACCGAGATTGAATTCAGGGCTGCAGGAGGTGGAGTGGGACACACAGAGGGGGTTACTTGTTGTTTTAAAAAACCCAAAAACAACCCCCTTTTTCAAGCTCAAGAGGGGAGTATCAGCCTGTTAGGTGAGGAACTCACTTCTTGGCAAAACCCCTTTAATTATGTTTTTCAAAAGGTTGCCTTGTAAGGATCCATTATTGCACTAAATATATGGCCTACAGAGTGCACACCATATGGAAAATTAGGATAAAAAGTGATTTTAAAAAATGCAGATATGCCAATGTGTTACCAATAGAAACTTCAGCTTTTTTAAAAAGTAATAAATCATATTGAAAAAATAAAATAAAATTGGCAGTATCTGGATTGTTTGGACCTGCAGAATAAAGATTACATGTCCTCTAAACCCCCACAAAACCAAAATCATTTTTTTAAAATTTTTTTATTTAGTTTTCCTGTACATTGTATAATTAGGTAAATGGTACCATTAAAAAGTACATCTTGTCCGGCAAAAGATATAGGTTAAAAAAAATTGCTGTTAAAATGGGGAGGAAAATGCAAGGTCAATGAAAACAAAACCCTTGTGTTAGGAAAGGGTCAATTTATCATTTTTCACTTATGTTGTGCATTCTCCTTTTATGGGGCACTCGCGCTTCACACTATTTACTTTGGTACTTTATAATTTGATTACTATATAGGTGAAGGCAGCCATCATTTGATCCTGATTCCTCCACTTCTGCAATTCACAGGTTGGTTTTGTTACCCATAATGGGACTGTGCAGGACCCAAAAAGATACTGGCACATAAAACTGCTCCTGTTTTCTATGTGATCTGGCTGACATAGCTGACAGGTTGGTAATTTTCTTCTAAGCCATTCCCACATCAGCACTCTAATGAGGAGTGAGTGCTAGGACAAAGACAGCACTGCACATTTCTATCCACCTGTATTTCAGTGAGATTGTCTCAAAGGGAGTAATGTTATAATGTGATTCCAGTGTGTATGAGCTTTGGATAACCACAGATTACGTACAGACAGGACATAATGCTGCATTACTCATGGATGAAACCCAAAGGCGAAATGTGCATTGGAGAGCAGGACTTTGGTTGGTATCCTGCATATCTTTGAGGTTCTTATGTAATCTCCTTTTCTACCCTCTTTATTATACAGTATAATATATTTAATTATTATGCTAGTGATAAACGTGACATACTAGTGAACCATATAATACTAAGCGGTAGTCAAGAAGTGTTTTTATGCATGGAGGCTTTATTGACATTCTCTAAAATCAAGGATTTTTATATGTATTTTGTTGTTCACTTAAATAAAAAAAAATCTATTTTTGAATATAAATTATTTCTGCACATTTATGGTTTGGTGTTACTCAAGTTTCTTAGTAATGGTTTCTATCTAGTCACATATCTTAAGTCGATATAGTCATATTTTATAAGACACACCTCTTCATTGTCACATACAGACTTTCTAAACTAAACACATTACGAAACATGAATAAAGAAAGAAGAAAGTTTTATTATAAGAGACGGTGCCGGCTTTCATTTACTTTGGACTGATTCTAGTTGTAATTTTTTCCCACTTATTTTTATTGCATTGACATATTTCACAGCACTGTACATAGGTGGTAATTACTTACATCAGTCCTTGTTCAAGTTGGGGACTCACAATCTAAAGTCCAAATTAACCTACCAGTCTATTTTTGGTGTGTGGGAAAAAAAACTCCATGCAAAAATGGGGAAAACATACATACTCAATGCAGATGTTGCCCTCTGTAAACTCAAAGCTGCAAGGCACCAGTGCTAACCACTGATAGCTTTTTCAAAAGAGGTTGTTAGAAAGAGCACCTAGGACTGAGCCTTGAGAAATCCTAATTGCAAGGGAAGAGGGACCAGGTAAGAGTGTTCATGAAGTGTGAGGGAATATGAGACTCATAGGATCACTAATACAGGGCGAGAAGAAAAATGGAGTCTAGAGGCTTTTTAATAGGGTCAAATGCTGGACGTAAACAATAGGAAATGTAGGAGGCAAAGAAATCAATGCGACCTGGGACTGAAAGATAATTTCATAGCAGATGTTGCTGGTTTTAAAGGGAACCTGCCACTGTGATAATGCTGATCTGCAAGCATGTTATTGAGCAGACAGAGGTGAACAGACTATATAGATTTGTAGGGAATTATTCAGCAGAACTTGTCATTTATTTATTTAATTTACTGCCAATTCTGGGCTAAAGGGGTTTTGCCACGATCTCATCTCATACCTCCTGCATTCAGCTCTGTGTGCTCAGAAGGGGACATGTGTCCTTAATATAGATTAAAGTCGCACACCAAAAATCGTTTTTTTCTTTAAACAAACTTTTTGAGTAACAAAAATAATCTCGGCTTCCAAAAAACAAGGGTCAAATTATATCCATCTTATAAATAAACAATATTCAATGATATGTATGTTTCGGTCCCCTAAACGTACCTTTTTTCGGTTGAAAAAAGGTCCGTTAGGACCGAAACATACATATCATTGAATCTTGTTTATTTATAAGATGGATATAAAATTGATCCTGTATTTATGAAGCCGATAATTTTGTTACTCAATAATGTTTTGTTATAAAGAAAAAAAACCATTTTGGTGTGGCGACCTAATCATATTAAGGACTATTGTAAATTTTTGGTCTGCACCCATTTCTTACCTGACAGAGTGCCGAAGACGATCTCCTTTGAAACAGAAGGGGACATGTGTGATTTGTTTGAATTGCATATCATGTGACCCAGCAGGATGAAATCACCAGGCCTTTCCTCTCTCTAGTGAAAGAAAGGTCTGCGTATGTATAGAATAGGTAAGTAGCTACACTGTAGCTCAGAGGTAACATTTTGCTTACAGTACAAGGGTCCTTGGTTCAAATCCCTGCAGGAACCTAACCTGTGTAATTTTTTTTAATTTTATCATTGACATACCTCTTCGAGGTTTCTTCTTTTTATATTTGCACTGTTTGACTTATTACTAACTAGTCCAGAGGACCTGGAGTAGAATGACAAGCACCCGGGTTTGTAACACTCAGTAGCTGCCTGAGAGGAGAGGTGATGTCTGAGCATGTGCGACCAGGACTGAGGAGCTCACAGCCCTGGTCTTATCCCCTGGAGATGAGCTGTAAACAATGGATCATCTGAGGAAGCGGGTTTGTGATCCTGCCAAAAGCATAATGGAATAAAACTAACAGCAGACCGAATCAACTTATCGAGTTGGGTCTATTATTCTAACTCTCCAGCGCTCCAGTGGAACACCCCGGCAGCTGCCTCTACTCAGAGATACAGTGATACAGCAATGGATCACTAAAGGAGCAGCTAAAACAAAAATGGTGCAGAATTTTTAAATAAAACGTAATGGAAACAATGTTTATTATTTAATTTTCAAACTTCCCATGTCAATTTTACTTTGTGGCAAAACCCCTTTAAGGAGTTCAGTTGGCAGACTAATCAGTGATTAACAACTTTCCTGGTATGAGTGCACATACATAGATAGTTGTCAATCATTGATAAAACCGCCCACTGAACTCGGAATTAACAGTACAGCTTTTTTTATATGTATTTTGTTGATCAATTAAGTAAAAAATAAAAAAAAAATCAGTGTTTTTGAATATAAATTATTTCTCCACATTTTATGGTTTGATGTTACTCAGGTTTCTTAGCAATGGCTTCTATCTAGACTTCACATATCTTAATATAGTCATATTTTATAAGACACCTCTTCATTGTCACATGAAGACTTTCTAAAATAAACACATTACGAAACATTCTATCATAAGAGACGGTGAAGACTTTCATTTATTTTGGACTTGAAAGTGTTAAAACAGTTTCTAATTGCAATTTTTTCACTTATTTTTATGGCACTGATATACTCCATAGCACTGTGCTATCACTTACACCAGTCCTTGTCCACATCGAGAACTCAGAACTGGTTACTTCCTGGTATGAGTACACATACGTAGCTGTCAATCATTGATAAGACTGCCCACTGGACTCCTTAAAGGGGTTTTGCCACGATCTCATTTCATACCTCCTGTATCCATCTGTGTGTGCTCAGAAGGGGCTGTGTGTGATTTGTTTGAATTACATATCATGTGATCCAGCAGGATGAAACATCACCAGGCCTTTTCTTCTCTGTTGTCCCAAGAAAGGTCGTTTTATGTAATTATGCTGTGAGATAGCTCAGATGGTAAAGTTTTTACCTCACAGCACAAAGGGTCCTAGGTTCAAATACCATGCAGCAACCAAACCTGTGGATATTCTTCACTTTTAATCAATGCACAGACCTGATTGAGGTTTTCTTTTTTATTTTTTTTGCACTGTTTGACTAATTACTAAGGATAAAAGGGAGGGGAGTAGAATGACAGACTTGGGGTTTAAACACTCAAAGCTGCCTGAAAGGAGAGGTGATGTCTGAGCAGTCTGACCAGGAGAGGACTCTCAGCCGGGTCAAAACCCCTGAGACAAGCTGTAAACAAGAATCACAAAAGCGCAAAAAAACAAAAAAACGGTGCAAAATTTTTTAAAAAATGTTTAAATGGTGAAATTTTTATTTTTTAGTTTCCAGTTTCCCACATAAATTTTTATTTCTGGAAAAACCCCCTTTAACCAAATTAGCATACATAAAAAATTAAATTTTTTACTAAATCATTCCAAACAAAATTATAAATTAATGTGCTCAGCTCCCTCTGCTCTATAAAGAGCCAGTAAATTTTGGGTAAAGGGAAATTAACAGGTCAGAGTGAGAAGCTGGACTAGGAACAGAGGTCTGTTCCTAGAAAGCAAAGAAAGTTTCTGGGGCTCACCTCCGTATAACTTTGTAGTTTAGTAGTCCACACCTTGGTTCCTCCTATTAAGAAGTCCTCCTGTGTTTGACTGCACGGTCCGCTAAATGGCTCCCGCCTTCAGACTGACAAGCAAACGTATGAAAAAACCGGTACAGCAGAAAGGGAATTCACGACTTTTTTATTTAAACAAAAAGTTACGGGGGTGAAACTGTATTTACTGGCAACAAAAAACGCGTTTCGGCATTTGACATAGCCCCCTTTTTCAAAGCTTTGAAAAGGGGCGCTAATAAAATGTCCAAAACGGTTCGCTTTGTATGCCATGTAAAACAGTTTCACCTTGTACCTTTTTGATAAATAAAGAACTCTTTAAAATTTCCCGTACAGCTGGCCGCGTTTCTCATATGTTTTCTGTTTCCAGAGCTTGTCTGCAAGCTCTGGGGAACGGGGGAAAAAATCTTTTCCCTGCTTTTAAACCCCTTTTATTGCCGTGGTCCGTGACCACAACAAATCAGAGGGGATTTCCCCGCCCCATGGGTTCAGGACCCCGGTGACCTTGGGGGGGGCCCGGGAATGTCTGAACACACCCTAGGACCCAAAAGTAGCCCCAGGGCGCTGTATAAAAACCTGGGGTCAAGGCAGATTGTTTGCCCAAATCTGCCTTGTCATACGACACAGATGGGAAGATTAGCAATATGAATATCCAATACAAACTTAAGTGTAAAAAAAAAAAAATTTTAAAATAGACCCTACATGGGAAAAAAAATTAAAAAAAAATAGAAAAAATACATGAAAATGTGTAGAAATAAAGAAATAAAATAAAAATAAGTAATAAAAAAATTTATGTTGCATATATTACACAAATTGGGTATCCACATGACCATAATAACCTGTATAATTAATCTAATGGTTATTTGGTGTGAAATGTGAATAGTGGTAAAAATAATTCAAAAAAGAAGAACTGAAAAAACATTTTGTAGTAATTTATATGTAAACTTAAACTATGCCCCCAAAAAAGTACAAGTTCTCCCGCATAAAACAAGGCCTCAAACAACTGTGTCATTGAAAATATGAAAAAGTTACGACTGTTGAAACGTATGGAGGCAAAAACTTAAAAAAAAGTGCTAGTCATTAAGTACTCTTCAGGCCTGAGGCTTAAGGGGTTAATAAAGTTTACTCAAAAAGTGTTTACATAAAAAAATATAAAAAGTGATATTATTTTGCAAAAGTGGAACAAGCGATATAATGAGATTAATATGGTATTTAAAGCACATGGTGAATGGTGTAAAAACAAATGCAAAACAAAAAAAAGCATACCACAATTTGTTTTCTGTCAGATTCATATCTAAGGAAAAAATTACTACATAAGGTCATACAACCGAGGCCCAGTTCTGTACAAAACAACCATAATATGGAGCATAATATGGAGTACACAATACCTTAATTTAATTTAGGGAACCTTGTGTGGCTATGCAGACTAAATTATGTGGTAGTGTATATGAAAAATAATCTTAAATAAGGATGTGTTAGGGTATGTTCACACAAAGTATTGGGGCGCATACTGTTTGCGCCGCAATACGCCATGTGTTTTAGAAGTATGTGGCGCGTAAGTGCCGCGAAGAAGTGACGTGTCACTTATCCCCCCCGACGTACAATACGATCGTATTGTACACCGGGGATGAGACGTAATTCATAGTTTTCTATGAGAGCTATGAATTACCGTAATTGCAGTGCGCATTGTGGCTGTATTGAAGCGCAAATACACCGCGAAATGTGCGCCGCAATCACGCCCTGTGAACATACCCTAACTTACATCATCTGTCAACAGCAGTGTTTGCTAGCAACCAGATTCCTCTTCCAATTAAAGCTCCTCCTAAGACCCCAGATGACCTATCTTGTCTACACAATAGCAATCAGTGCCCGAAGATTACGGGGTCCATTTAAGGTGCTTCTGAAGCTCATCAGAAGTTTGATCAATGTACTTATATGGCTACTGCTTTTTGCATTAATTCTGATCCTGATTTTGATCTTGACCTTGCTTCTGGAGGATTCTCCTGTCCTTTAGTGTTGTTGCCTAGTTTCTGTCATTCTCCTGGTATCGACGTCTGCCCTGTTTCTCGACTTGGTCCCATCTCATCCTCTTACTTGTTGTATTCTGACTGCTATTTCATTAACGACCTTTATCTGTGGCTTTGCTGTATGTTCATTACTACTGTGCACGTGTCACAATAAAAGAAACTTAATTTCCACTGACCTTTGTTCAGGCGTGGTAGCTGCTAATGGTGTCCACCAGTGTCTACTTCTGGCTACCACAAATAGCCTGTAAGCATTGTAGCAAATCAGTGGCTTCAGTGGCCATGTGCCATGCTTTTGACATCACTGAAGTGCACAATTCACAATGTCAGGGGAATTGCACATAACTGCTAACACCACTGATGGGATATGGCAGTCACTCGTTGATTGTAGCAGCTGAAAGCAAAGAGACGTCAGGGGATATTGTTAAGCTATGTTCACATGGCGTAATTGCAGCGCTTACAGTCATTGACAGTCATTATTCGCGGCGCGTATTCTCCACTTAGCTCCCTGCGCGTACAATACGATCGTATTGTACAAACGGGGAGAGGAGGCGTAATCCATAGTTCTCTATGAGAACTATGGATTACCGTAAGTTGGGCGCGCATTTCGCCCATATTAGAGCGCAAATATGCAGCGAAATGTGCGCCAAAAGTAGCCCGTGTGAACATACCCTTAGCAGCTACAGCACTGGAACAGTGTCAGGTGAAAAAGTATGTTTGTTTTTTATTGTACAGCAGTATCTTAAAATAAAAGGATAAAAAACAGTCAGAAACACTCCTTAAAGGGGTGTTCTCGCCATGCTGTTTCACAGAGCCTGCTCTTCACAGCCAGCTTGAGGCTGCCACTTTTTGGTCAGGCTGTGGGTGGTTCTACAGCAGCGATTGACATATCAGTTTTACTTTTCCTAGCCGAGCCTCTTAGAGGAATATTAGTGATGAAGGGGTCTAAACAGCAATACACAAGGCTACAGAGCTCTGAAAGGTTAAAATTTGTCAGTAACATAGATAAACAAGCTCCTGTGCTGCTGATAATACACAGCAGAAGTGATGTCACCATCCCAACCATCACAGCTAAGGCAGATGGAGCAATAAGCGCAAAGAGAGAGGTTGTCAGTAGCCTAGGAAAGCTTGTGTACATAAGCAGAAGATAAAAACTGCTCTAGTTCTGAAAGGAAGCAAAATCAAAACAGCAATGTGTTGGGTAATAGTCTTTATTTAACTTTGCCTACATGCTTAAATCATTGTGGTGAGAACAACCCTTTGCGGATCCACTTTTCTACTGTCAGTTTTTCAGACTACACTATCTTATACTCTTTCAGTACAGCCCCATAAAAGGAATTTTACTTATTAGAGTGTTTTCTGATCCTTGAAATCACTGAGCATGAACACTTTTTGGGAGAATATTATCATAATTTAAATAGAATTAAAACAAATAAATGAACTAAAACCTAAATTTGCTTGCGCTGAATTTCAGTTATAAACCCAGGTTTTCCTCCCACTGGAATTTTTTTAATTTCCACAAATGTAGTCTGTATGATATTCTCAAGGCCCATCACTTTTGTGAGTTTTTGGAGCTCCACTGGGCAATCAACCAACACCATTACCTTCCCAGGATAATTCAAGCTTTCCTCCTCTGTGACTGTGTGTTATAGTGTGGGATCTTTTTGGCCTAGGGTTTCAGCGCACTGTGATTGAGGTGTGAACCACAAGAAATAGTGGCGAATGCTTTAACAACTGAGGTGCTAGTCCCATATGCAACGGTTAACTCCAGAGAATTGTTGAGATTAATTCTCTGGGCACTACAAGGAATATAAATGAGTGTATCCACATCCCTAGTAATAGAGGAATGTTCTACCACACAGAATGTGAAAATAGATTTTCATGTCTCCATGTGGCATTGGTCAAGCGAGGGGCACTTTGGAAAAGAGGTGATCCCACTGAGGTGTTGTGATCAGAAGATGCTAGGTTGTGAATTTTCAATTTAATTGCTTTGCTATAGCTGTGAGTACCACATATCTGGAAGTATTACTGGCTTGCAGATATCATTCCCGCGTTTCGAGGGACTATTTTAGTCTGTAGTCCTATTATTACGGCGCCTAAAATGCTGATATGTACATTAATCCTGATTTACAACAGGAGTATAGTATTTTATGTATTTTGCTTAAAGGAAATATGTAATTAGAAAAATTATGTATTATTTAAATCTAAATCAAGTTTTAATGTTCAATATATTTTCAAAGAGTTTTTTTTTTATCACTATCTATTTAAAAAAAAAATCTGAGATGATATGCTTCAGTTCAGACTAATCTTCTTATTACTGATCTGTAGACTACTATCACAATCATAGTACATTTTGGCATCACTTTTTGCTGTTAGATTACAAAGCCAGGAGCATTGTTTTATTTCATGAGGTTATATTAAGCCATTTGAAAAAGTTAATAGAAATTTCTATGTTTATTCTACTAGATGTGAATTACAGAAATGACCATTGTAAATTTTTCATTTTCTATGTAAATGCTAATTGCATTTATTAATAAAATTACTTCTTTGAATACAAAAAAAAATCATGCAGTTTCCATCCTGGCCTAAGAATTGACGGCTACTTTTGGTTAAGTAGAGATTCCTTCTCAGCCCCCCTCCTTATTGTCTTTGCTGCAAGGACTAAAATGTTAGATAACACCAATGTACAGATAACACAGGTTCTCACCATCCACAATAGGTGAGGGTGTCAGCTACTATCTCCAACTACACTCACCGGCCACTTTATTAGGTACACCATGCTAGTAACGGGTTGGACCCCCTTTTGCCTTCAGAACTGCCTCAATTCTTGTGGCATAGATTCCACAAGGTGTTGCAACGATTCTCAATTGGTACCAAGGGCCCAAAGAGTGCCAAGAAAATATTCCCCACACCATGACAAACCCCCACCACCAGCCTGAACCGTTGATACAAGGCAGGGTGGATCCATGCTTTCATTTGTTGACGCCTATTTCTGCCCCTACCATCCGAATGTCCAGCAGAAATCGAGACTCATCAGACCAGGCAAACGTTTTTCCAATCTTCTACTGCCCAAAATTTCGATGAGCTTGGGCAAATTGGAGCCTCATTTCCTGTTCTTAGCTGAAAGGAGTGGCACCCGGTGTGGTCTTCTGCTGCTGTAGCCCATCTGCCTCAAAGTTTCGCCGTACTGTGCATTCAGAGATGCTCTTCTGCCTCCCTTGGGTTGTAACGGGTGGCTATTTGAGTCACTGTTGCCTTTCTATCACTCGAACCAGTCTGCCCATTCTCCTTTGACCTCTGGCATCAACAAGGCATTTCCGCCCACAGGACTGCCGCTCACTGGATGTTTTTTCTTTTTAGGACCATTCTCTGTAAACCCTAGAGATGTTTGTGCGTGGAAATCCCCAGGAGATCAGCAGTTTCTGAAATACTCAGACCGCTCTTCTGGCACCAACAACCAAAGCCCCGTTCAAAGGTACTCAAATCACCTTTCTTCCCCATACTGATGCTCGGTTTGAACTGCAGGAAATTGTCTTTTCCATGTCTACATGCCTAAATGCACTGAGTTGCTGCCATGTGATTGGCTGATTAGAAATTAAGTGTTAACGAGCAGTTGGACAGGTGTACCTAATAAAGTGGCCGGTGAGTGTACATGTACAATGAGCTGTGCACAGGTCACAGAGCATGCGTGCAACACTCTGCACTGGACGTTAAAGGGGTTGTCTCATCTTAAAGTTTCATAGGATGCATGAATGAAATAATGCTGCTTTGCTCTGTCACTTCCTGATCAAGCTGTCTGTAATTAGCATATGAGCTCTATGTATTCAGACCTCTGCTAATTAGATAAAGCTCTCACTGTCCGAAGTTCTGTGCTGCCATGACCTGTGTGATGATGTCACTCCCTGCTATCAGATAGAACATACAGCAGAGGGGGGAGAAGTACACAGGTCGGTCATTTGGGGAACCAGAGAGAGCACAGAAGGTGATAATATCAATTGTAGCTCCTTAACAAAAAAAAACGAACCACGCAATATATTTGGAAAACATCTTTATTTAGTGTTCCCAACATGTTGAAAGGTAATCTTTGTAGCAAGACAACCCCTTTAATTCTGATAACAACAGCTCCAGAATGTGGCTGTCCCCACAATTATATGCAGAAAATACAGTTCAAAATCTACAATGAGGAAATAAAAACAGCTAAAAAGAGAAGAATCTGTATCAGTGTCTGGTCTTAAATAATAAAAACAAATACAGGTGATACTTTCCTTTAGATGCAAGTTAAAGGAGTAAACTCCTGTCTTTTCGACCTATTTTCAGCACATAACTCTCAAAGACTCATATTAAATTATGTAAAAAAAAGTGTGGCCGACGCTTTATTAGTCTCTATAAAAATGAAAATATTATGAAAGCAATTTAACATAAATTTGACTTTGGACCAGGAAAAAGCCTGGAGTATATGTTAAATGTATCCACAGAGCTTTATTCATCCAATGGATGCCAAAGATTGTCCATCTGACCTCTGTTGAGCATGAGGTGTAGCTACAGTGCCTTGCCAAAGTATTCGGCATCCTTGAATTTTTTCCAACCCTTTTCCCACATTTCATTAAAACAAAAGATAAAAATTTTTAAATTTTTTTTGGGGAAAGAATAAACCAACACTTTGGACACAATTGGAAGTGGAAAAAAATTTAAATTTGGGGGATTTTTTAAAAATTTAGAAAAAAAAATAAAAAACTAAAAAGTGGGGGTGCAAAATTATTGGCCCCCTTAAAGTTAAAAAACGCCCAACTTTTTCTCATAAAAAATAAAAATTTTTATATTTTAAATTTTTGGACCTGAAATGTGGCAAAAGGTTTGAAAAGTTAAAGGGGGGCCGAATACTTTCGAAAGGGGAAACGGGTATAAAAGATAAAAGGGTTAGCAGTCGTTCCCAAAGGCCCTGGACCCGTTTTAAAAAGACAACAATATTAAAAAAATTCCCCAAATGCTGGGTTTGGGGCCCTTTTTATACATTTGTTTGGGGGCCCCAAAGCCCTTTAATTTTATACTTCTGAACTTTTGGTTTTATTTTTTATTTGAAACCTGTATTAAAAGCAGAAATAAACCCTTTTATCCCATTTTGTTTTCCACAAAAAATGTATTTTGTACATTTAAAACTTTTTTGAACATAGGATATTGGGTGAGTGGTGATTACGAGGGCAAAATTCAAATTTTTTCTTTTCCAAACAGGAGAATTTTTATAATCCCCTCCCAACAAAATAATTTTTCCCTTTTTGGGCCTTTTTGCTTTAAAACGGGATCCCCTTGAAAAAGCAATAAAAGGTCTTTTGGGGCCAAAATGGGGCCCTCTTTTGAACTAAATTTGTTTTTGAGGGTTAGACAAATTTTTTTAAAAGCCCAGGACATAAAGTGTGTATAGATATGAAATAAAGCAAAAGAAAAGCCCAAAAAACTTGATTTTGAAAAAGACCTTACACTTTTGGGGGAGTTTAAACATAGGGCCCAATTTTGCACTCCCCTTTTAACAAAAATTTGGAAGAATATGTAAGGTGGTAACCCGTGTAATAGTTTTCACACGGTGTCTTCCCAGGATGAAATTAGGGGCGTAAGGGGTGCTGAAATGGGCCTCCGAAATACGCCCTGAAATTTACCGGTAATATTCTCTCAAAAAGAGCTATGCTTACCTGCTTTCTTCCCTGCTGGAAAATTTGAAAAACGGGCTTTCTACGTTTTCGGGGGTAATGAAAGTGAATTGGGGACTCCGGGGCTTTTCTTTCTAAACACATGGTGTCTTGCGGCCGCAATACGGTGTGTGAACATACCCTAAAACTGAAAACAAGGATTACTAAAGATTGAAAAAAATTTTAAAGGAATGTCAGTGATGTTTTTTCATTTGATTTTTTATTTAACCCCTTAAAAAGCAGCCTGTTAAAAGGGTTTATTTTTTAAAGCCGGGGGGAACTGGGCTTGGGCCGGCCCATTCCCCCACATTTTGGGGGGCAATAGTGACAGCAGGTAGGAAGCGCTCTGCTGGGGAATGAGACAAGGGGGGGGAAAGTGGGGGAAATATGGCCCCCGGGGCCCAACTCCGACACAAAAAAACGCTTTCTTGGATGCAGTCTTTCTTTTTTTTGTCCATGGACAACTCCTATAATGACCGTTCCTACATTTTTTTATTGTCTTGTTTCGTTTGCCGGAAAAGTTGTATTTTTTAATAGCACCATTTCAAGTACATAAAACAGTTATATTGTTTTTGGACTTTGAAAAATTTGTAAAAAACCCCCCAAAAAACCCTACTAGGTAAAATTTAAGGCCCTATAAATTTTAGAAATAATGGGTTCTTTAATTGGTTTGGGAAAAGCTGGTTAGTAGGTGGTGAATGATTCCTTCTCTGAATGGTTCCTGGTTATAAGTAGAGTACCCATAGGTTTCGAGCTGGGTTAGTTTTTGTTCAATTAATTTATCAATGTCATAGCGAATAGGATTAATAGCACTGTTTCTATTTTTGCAGATGACAAGATATGTAGCATAATGCAATCTATGGAAGATGTTCATAAATTGATTGTTTTAAAAACCCATTCACGTTGCGATAAATTTAAAAAAAACTCTTGGTGTGAAAAAATTTTTGCCCGCTTTCAATTTTCTTAATTTTTTAAAAAAGGTTTGTCACACTTAAATTTTCAGAGCACTAAACAAATTAAAAATGGGAGACAAACACACAAGTAAAAAGTGGGGAAAATTTTTTTTGGGTATTACTTTGGGGTAAAGATCTAAAATTATAGGGGCATTTCCCCATCCCAGTGGGGGGGCCGCCCTTGTCGGGGCGAGTGCCCTAATTTTGGGGACATTTGGGGGAGACCCCCCGGGTATTTCCGTTTAAGTCTATATTTTTTTAAAGTGCACTTTTGGGAGTTATTGGCACCTATTTTGTGTGTTGATTTATGTGTTTTAATGCTCAGCCCTTTTAAATTTTTAAATTTTGGGGGAAGTAAAATTTAAAAATTTTTATATTGCACCCCAATTACATACGCATCCATTTTTTGGTTTTTTTTTTAAAACACACAAGAAAACACAAAATTATTTTTTTTAAAATTTTTTTAAATTTTTAAAGCATTTTGGGTTTTTTATAAACATCAACTTCCTTGAAAAATTTAACAAAAGGGCCTTTGAAACTACATATATATACTTTTTTGGCCCGGGAATTTTTTCCCTAACCCAGTTGCACAAATTTAAACCAATATTGATCATTTTCAGATGTTCGAGTTGGCCAGCCCGGGCACCAAAATAAACAGGGGTTTAAGTTTAAAACCCTAAAGGGGATTCTTTCCCCATTCAAACCCCATTCACCCCTTTCCCTTTTTTTTTTAAAGGAACGCGGGAACACCCCCAAACAATCTTTTGGTTTTCGACGCCCGCCCCCCCCCACCTAAAACACAATTTGAGAACATAAACCCCCGGGGGAAGCAAACCCAGGCGCCCCAAATATACCCAAAAATTTTTGTCCGGCCTCCTCGCCTAAAAAGGGGACCCTATAACATAGCTAGGTCTCCATTCACAAATTGCTTCCCACGTCCCAAGATGGACACCCCGGAGGGTTCCAGTTTAGTAGTAAAAATTTTGCGGGATAGAACATGAGACTCCTGAATTTGCTGTCGTCAGTGAAAGTCTGAACTTTTAACACCACCAACCTAGTAAACCAACCTCCGGAGCACACCCCATGCTGGCATCCCCAAACTTTTTCACTCAAGAATTTAGAACCTCGGGCCCCAAAAGTTCTTTAAACCTCGGGCAAATCCCTACCATATGGATAGGGGGCCTCTCGCATTAATTTAAATTGGGGCACATGGGCTTGCCATTTCCCCCCAGGGCCCAAACCCGTAGGTGTATAAATTAACCCCTTTTAACCCTTTAATCGTATCAAAAATGTCCCCAGCAAATAATTACTGTGGACCTCCATGACGCCGCCAGCTTTCCAATGATAGGCTCCATTTTCAGGAAGGGCCCCCCACCACTTCTCGAAAGGGCCTTTTTTTAATTTGGAGACGGCTGACACTGCATTATGGCCCTTTTAAAAATTTTAGACACTGGTTTTTTTTTGAACCTCACGTCGAGCCACCCTCTCCAAAATGCCCCCCTCCGTTTGGATAGCGGGCCCCCCCCCAAATTGGGTTTTAAACAGGCAAGACGAACTGGAAAATCTGAAAAGGGGGCCCCCTTTTGTAAGTTTAAGGGGCTATTCGCAAGCTCCTGGAAATTTAGGAAATTTCCCCTCCACTATAATTGCCCAAAAATATTTAATGCCCCTTTGCCCGGGGGGATTTCAAAGTCCATCATGACCTTTCCCCCTTTTGGAAAAACCTTCCGTTGCGCCCCTAAGGGGATTACGGGGACCCCCGCCTTCCCCCTCCCTTTCGGCCCCCATAGAAAACCAAAAAAATCCCCTTCCATACTGCAAGTGTTGGCCCCATTGTGGCAAGTGTTAAAACCGGAAACGGGTATTTCCCCTGTCTTTTAAAACTAAAAAAAGCAAGGGGCCTTTATTTTGACCCCCCCAAGGCTGCCCCAAGGCCCCCCCCCCCTGGATTTTGCGGTTTTGCTGCAAACCACCCCCTTTCAAAGACGTGGAAACCCCACGTAGAGATGTGAAAAACCGGGGGGCCTAAAACCCTCCCAACCCCATTTGAGAGCCCTCAGTGTATTTTTCCCTAAACCTAGGGGGGGCCCACCCCCCCAAAGGAATGCGAAATCTGTCGTTCAAACTGGGAAAAAGGGGCCCGAGGAATAACCATAGAGCCGCCCTATAAAAATTTCAGCAGCTTAGGGAAAAAAGGGCCATCTTTAAAAATATTGATCCCCCCCCACAAGAGATAGCGGAATTTATTCCAATTTGCCAGTTTTTCCCAGTCAGTTTTGGTCACTGCAAAATGACAAGTTAAAATGCCAAGAAAATTCTGCACAAACTTTAAAGAAAACTGAAAAGCCGAGATAAGTGGGGAAATTTTTTCGCAATCTCCATCTGAAAATCTTGGGAAAAATCCTCGTGCTGGACTTCGGGCCCCTACAAATAGCACTGACTTAGCCCAGTTCACTTTTACCCAGAGAAGGCCCCATTTGAAGGGTTTTCAAAATCTTTGAAGGGCTCCAAAGGAATCTCGAGGGGTCGCCCCGGTACACCCAAAAGATCATCAGATTTCAAGGGCCCCTTTCTCCCTTTTTCCCCCCCATCTCCCCCCTTCTATCAACGGATTATTTTTTATCAAAATTTACCAAAGGGGTTCCCAAATTTCCAAGGGAAACAATAAGGGGGATAGGGGACCCCCCCTGTCGAGGCCTTACCCAACTGAAAAATTTTTCAGACATAATCCGTTTTACCAGCAAAATCTGCCTTTTGGGGTTTCCGATATAGGATCGAAGCCATCTAAGGGAAATTTTGCAGGGAAACCCCCTGGCAAATTTAAAACCTTCCCCCATTAAACCCACCTAGGGGTCAATGCCTTTTCATTATCGAGTGACGCAATTTACCCCATGCCCCGCGTTCTCATGGGGGGACCTGTAAGTTTGTAAAAATTCCCCCTAAGATTCCTGTCTGTAGATTTTTTCCCGGGCATAAAATTCCGGGTTGGGGCCATCCCGACAATTTGAAAAAATCTAGAATTTTAAATCTCGCGCCAGGCTTTTGGGTAGGTTTTTTCGCAAAATTGATTAAAATGAAATAGGGCGGGAAAATTTAAAAGAGTCAGACGGGGTTTGCCCCTTTTTGTGAGTGAAATACTATTGTTGCTCGTTTTGTGGGGTAAGGGGGAATTGTCCCACCTCAAAAAATGTTCGAAGACCTCCACCAATTGGGGGGCAACTCTTTCCCTGTAACAACTTAAAAACCCTTCCCCGGGATACCAAACCGGGCCCGGGGCTTTTATTACCCCGGGCCCTCAGCTAATTTTCCCTTTTTGGACTTCATCCTCCGTAACGGCCCGGGCCCAAAATTTCCCTTTCCCTCAAAATTGACAACACTGGATTGAAAATTGCCCCTATGAAATCTTTAATCTCCTTTTCAGGGGTGTTAAACTTTTGAGGAATATAACGTCTCGTAATTTCTCTGCGGAAAATGAGCGGCTTTCCCTCAGGGTTCCCCTCACTATTTCCCCCCCTTTAATTTTTAAAACCCACAAAATAACCCGTCCTAGGGGCCCCCGTTTTTGGCCCAAAAAAGGGCCCAAAGCCCCCCCCCAAAAACCCTTTTTCCCCTCCCGGGAAAATGTATGTCTTTTGGTAACCCGGGCGCTTTTGCGTGTATTGGGTAAGAGCAAGTTGGGAAGCCCCTTTTTTTCCTTTTTTAGCCTATCCCCTTTTTTCCTCATTAGGTTTTACCCCCCTTTTTCCCGCCTCTTTCTTTGGGGCCCGCTCCCCTTCCAACTTCACCTTTTGATGGGAATTTTAAAGGGTTTGCCCCTATGTGATGTATTGGGATTGATGAGGGTCCCCCAGTTCACAGCTTTTAGGGGGTCCCAAGTTTTCAAAGGGGGCAGCCCGATCCCTCAATTTTTTTCCCCAATAAATGACTATACCCCCCCCCCGGCATTTCCCCCTACCCCAGCGGGGAAACCCCTAGCCATTTAGGGTTTCCCAACTCCAAACTTTTTTCCCGATCCCACCCGACGCTGAGATACCCCACCCGTCAGGGGGGGATGGTCCCCAGATTGGGCCCCTCGGGGAAATAGTCTCTGTACCACATGGGAAACGCTCCCCCACTTGAAAACCCAATCTATGCAAAATAGGGATCCCAGGGTTTCGATAGCACAAGAACCGGGGCCCGTCTGTTTGGGGGTTTTCCAAACCCACACCTTTCCCTCACCCCACGAATACCCCTGTCCCAAAAATAGGATCAGTGTTTGGGCTTGGGGTAGGCCAACCCTAAACCCTGCACAGGGTTGCGTTAAAGTCTCCCATCACCCGAACTTTGGGAAAAAAAAGGATAAATACCAAATATTCGCTAGGTATTCCCAAACCCCCCCCCCCCCCCCCCCCCCCCCCCCGAAAAAAGGAAAGGGGGCACATATACCCCCACCCCAGGGGCATATTCCACCCCCCCGTATTTGCGCAGTAAAAATTGTACCCACCAAGGGGGGAATGTGGCATGCAACAAAGTTAAAAAGGGGGGTTTTTTTTCCCCAATTAAAGGAACCTCTCTAGTAATTAGAGTATACCGCTTGGTAAAAAAAACCTTTTCCAAAGGGGGCCCTTTTTAGGGACAGAATTTTTTTTTCCTTTTAAGTGGGGTTTTTTTTGCAAAACAACTTGTCCCGGGGTTTTATGACCAGGAAATTGGGAAAACCCAATGCTCTTTTTATTTTGGGAATTGAGCCCCACATTTCCACGATTTCTCATTAAAGGCGCCTTTAAAAGTTGTTTTGGGCCCAAACTCTCTTCCGGGGAGGGTAGACCCGGGCCCCCGGGCCCGGGCCCCATGATAATCCCGCCGCAAAAACAACCCCAAAAACAAAACCAAAAAACCCCCCCAAAATTTTTTTTCAACCAGTAACCCCTAATACTAAACATTACCCCACCCCCGCCCCCCTCCCATACCAACCCCAAAAAGGATGGGGCTTTGTAAACCCCAAAACCCTTTTTGAAAAAAACAACTCTAACTTTTCAACCCCCATAGGGGAGCTTTCCCCGGGAAATTTCAAAAAAGAAAAAAAATCTACCCAGGGGGTAAAGGGAAAAAGACCCCCCCTTCTAGAAAAATAGAACTAAGGTTTTTAATACCTCTGACCCCTAGCAATTTGAAAAATCCCCCCCTAACCCCCCCAAACCGGCCATTTCCCCCGGGGTATGGACGGGTTTTCCCCATTTTTAAAACTGGGCCCTGCCCCCCATTTAAAAAAAACTAAAACAAAACCCAGGAAAAAAACCCAAAACGCCCAAAAATCCCTTTTAAAAAGCCACCCCCGAAACCCCTCACCATAAAATGGTCATAAGACCGCCGGGAAAGACAGGCCCCTTTCAGCGTCTTCTGTCTCTTCGCCTAACTAGGGCCCCTCATTCGCTTCCCCCGGAGTGGTAAAAGAAAAGTGTTTGGGCTTGATTTGGACTCTTAACCGCTGGGATACAACTTTGGGGAAAACTCAGTCCAAAATTTTTCTTAGAAAGGCTTCGACCCGTGGTGAACTGTCCCTTTCCTTTGGGGCCTCAGTTTGTGTAGTCAGGAAAAAAAGGAGAGAAACCCTATTATCGTATTTTATCCGCCTTTCCTTTCCCCTGCGGCCTTTTCAGAATTTTGGGGTCCCGGTCCCCGGTAAATTGAGCCCTTTTTATTTTTAAAAAGGCCCTACAGGGAGATGGGGGGAGGGGCCCGGTTGGAAAAAAGGTGGGGCTCGTTTAATCACAAAAATGAAGACAAGGGGATTGGGAATCTTAAAGCTGTTTGATCAAGGGTTTTTTTGTAAATTTTTCTGGAGCATTTCCCCCTCCCCTTTGCTTCCCGGGGGGACCAGTATAAAGAACCAAATTTAAACCTGCGGTTTTTGGGGTTTTTCCCCGTCCTCCCCCCCCCTGTCTTTTCCCGGATTTTTTATCTGTTTTTTGGGGATTTTTTGTTTAAACCTTGTTGGGTGGCCCTATATCTTCCTTCCCCCCTTATACGACGCCTCCCCTCTGAGGTTTTTTCTCTCAAATTTTTCCCTTTTCCTCTCTCAATTCCTGTTTTAGGTTTTGCCCGGATTGATCCCATTTTAACTGCCCAAATTTTCTTTGGGGAAGGGAAACAATTGGGGGGACATTAAACCCTTTTTTTATCCAGTGTGGCCCGATGAGGTCGTAGCCTCCTCCTCAGTTTGGGGCTCTAGCGTCGGCCCCTGGAAAATGTGATTGCAGAGGGGTTGGAAGACCCTTTTTGGGTTCGGCCCCTAAGCACCAAACCCCCAGACAGGGTAGAGTCTTTTGGTTTTTCAGCAAAACAAAAATAAAACCCCAATCGCAAATGCGTCTGCCCCCCCGTTGGGATAGAAAAACTGCCGGTTTTTGCAAAGGGTCTCCTATAAGGGATTTACTAATTGTGTTTCCCAAGGAAGTTCTTGGTTTAAACTAAAAGAGCTACAAGGGGGGATATCTTTTGGATTTTTTTCCCGCCCGTACAAAAAAACTTTATTCCCCCCTGTCAAAGTTCCTGGGTGCAGAAACCCAGGGGGTCCCCAGGGGGACTAACCTTGGGATTCCCCCCCCAATTTTGATGAAGGCCCCCCCTCTTTTACAGTCCAGGGGCCCCAAGAAAAGGGGAGAGTTTTTCTAAAATAGTGGCTATAGGGGGCCCCTTCTCCAGCCCCCCCTTCCCCTGCCCCCTTGTATCTTTAGCAGCAGGGGGGGGTCCCCTGGGTTTTGGGGGGAGTAACCCGGTGGTTTTTTGCTTTTTTTTCTCTTTTTTCCCGCCCGAACCCCCTACAGGGGTCTCCCGATCAGGGAAACCAGGGTAATTTGGGCGCCTCCTCTCCTTCTGCTCTCCCCGCCAGCATAGGAGCGCACCTCTCGACGTTTGGGAGCGCAATTTATGGTCCACAGCTGATTTTTGCGGGGTCCAACTGCGGTTGGGGTTTCCCCAGTGATATCAAACCGTCCTCCGGTAGCCGAAATTACAGGGGGTTTTAGGTCATGGGAAAAAGGATGTAGCAAAGGGTCAGTAGCAGAGCTCTTTACTTCATGCGACCTCAAAAGCAAGGGCCCGGGAGACCACCCAAAAAATTAGTTTTTAAATTTAAAAAAAAGGTCTTTATTTAATTTAAGGGAAAAAGTATTTACAACCCAAAAGGGGGGTTGGGGAAAAAGCAATTTTCCCTTTCCCCATAAATGTGTTTTCTTTACATCTTTGGAAACGGAGTTAAAAAATTTCCCTTTAAACCCCAAACCCCAAAATGATTTAAATGCCGCACCCCCTTTTTTAAAAACAAAAAGAAATTAAAGGGGTTGATATTTCATTTAAAAGGTCTTTAAAAAAGGGGACGTTTAAAACCAAAACAACTTTTGGGAAATTTGGGTGTCATTAGCAAAGCTGTCTTGTTTTTTAAAGGGTCCCCTTTTAAATTTTTGTTTTTTTGTAAAACATTTTCCCATGTTGTCCCCGGGTTCCTTTCCCCCCTGTCCCGTCATTTGGTGGGGTGGCTCTACTAAATTTTCATTTTGTTTAGGCCCCCCGGGCGGAAATTTACCCCGGGGGCGAGCATTCCTGTCTCCTCCCCTCTGTTAAAGGAAACCCCAGAAAATTTTCCCTCTGCATAGCCAGAGGAAACCAATAACACTGTTGGGGGTTTACAATCAAAAAACAGCAGAAATGTGCCTTTGTTTCCCCGCCCCGTTTTTACTTGATTAAGGGGCCACAGCAATTTCACTTGCAAACCCAGCAGAAACACACTTTCAGGATTCAACAATCAGAAAACAGAAAAATTGTGCCTGGTGTAACTCCCTGCATAGAGGGGGGAAAACTTTGCTTTTTGTAGAAACGGATTCAACTGTAACAAACCTCCAGCTAAAAGAGAAGAGATCTAGAAAGACTTTAGGGTTATAGAAGACTGTTTTTAGATTGAATGGGTAGGGGGGTAAAAAACAGCTCCCTTTCCAAAAAAAGGCTGCCGGGGGAGGGAAAAGGAGATGGGGGACTCCCGACAGGGGGGAGGGGGGGGGAAAAGGGTCGGGAAACGGACATGAAAAGTGAAAGGGGGGGGGGGGATTCTCACCCCTTTAGTTAAGAAAAAAAACCCCGCTGGGGGGGGAAGAAACCCCCCCCGGATTTTTAGAAATTTAAAATACTTTGAAAAACCCCGAAGGGGAAAAAAGTGATACAAACCCCTTTAAATAAAACCTAATGACAAGGGAAAATAAACTAAAAGATCCCTCCAAAAAAACTAGACATCATTTGGGGGGATCCCAAAAAAATTCAGGGGAAAAAAATGAGAAACAAAAATAATTTAGGGTCCCAATTTAGGCTGGAAAACGTTAGAAAAGCCAGGTCTAAAGCCTTTTGGAACTCAAGGGAAAAACCCCAGTGAATAACCCTTATCCCAAATGGGAAAAAAATATGGAACTTAGGTGGGAAACCTTCCCAGGGTGCCCCGCCCTCCAAAATGACCAAAAAATGCAGTGAAAGAATCCAAGAGGGTCACAAAACACCCCACAAAAAAAATCCAAAAAACCGAGGCCCCCAAATTGAGTCAGTTAGGGTCAGTGTTTATTGGGCTGCCCCCATAAAGAAAAAGACCTGGCCCTGGGAGAGGTTTCCAAAAGGGCAAAAAAAACAAGCTGCGCAAAAGGAACAAAAAAAAGGCCCCAGCTTTTTTTTTGCCAGAAAACATCTTGATGATCCCCAAGATTTGTAGGAGAAGATTGTGTGGACTGACGAGACAAAAGTTGAACCTTTTGGAAGGTGTAAGTCCCATTACATCTGACATAGAAAAAGGAACAAAATACCAACAGTAAAACGTGGTAGTAGTGTGATGGTCTGGGGCGTTTTTGCATCAGAACCTGGAAGACTTGCTGTGATAAATGGAACCATGAATTCTACTGTCTACCAACAAATCCTGAAGGAGAATGTCAGGCCATCTGTTTGTGACCCAAAGCTGAAGTGCAGTTGGGTTATGCAGCAGGATAATGATCCAAACACCAGCAAATCCACCTCTGGGTTAAGAAAAACAAAATGAAGACTTTGGAGTGACCTAGTCAACGTCCTGACCTTAATCATGTGCTAGCCAGAGGTACCTGATTGCCATTATGTACTGGGATGAGATCCTTAGATCCATTGTGAAACCATATGCAGGTGCAGTGGGCCCTGGGTTCCTTCTGATGCATGACAATGCTAGGCCTCATGTAGCTGAAGTGTGTTAGCAGTTCCTGCTTGATGAAGGCATTGATACTATGGACTGGCCTGTCCGTTCCCCAGCCCTGAATCCAATCGAGCACATCTGGGACATCATGTCTTGATTCATCCACCAATGCCATGTTGTACCACAGACTGTCCTGGAGTTGACTGATGCTTTAATCCAGGTCTGGGTGGAGATCCCTCGGGAGAACATCTGCCACCTCAACAGGAGCATGCCCAAGCGTTGTAGGGCGGTCGTGCAGGCATGTGGAGGCCAGACACACTACTGAGCCTCATTTCCTTGTCTTGAGGCATTTCCACTGAAGTTGGATCAGCCTGAAATTTTATTTTCCGCTTTGATTTTGAGTATCATTCCAAATCCAGATCTCCATGGAATATTAATTTTGATTTTCAATGATCTTTTTTATGTTTTATAGTTCTCAATGCATTCCAAAATATTTCCTTCATTGAGATTTAGGATGTGGTATTTTAGTGTTCCCTTTATTTTTCTGAGCAATGTATGTATTGCACGTCACCAGTTTTCTAAGTGAATATATTTCTAAAGGTGCGATTGACGTGAAATTCTCACCAGCTGTTGGTAATAACCCATCTAATCCACATAGGCAAAGAAATCAGACCATAGATGTCCATAAGGTTATGTTTAATAATGAGAAATGACACAAAGAAACAGTATTAAACACATGAAGAAAGAGAGGTGTAAAAAGCCATGGAAAGTCATGACACCAGTTGAAATCTATCAGTAATTAGAAAGCAATCCTGCCACTTAGTGAAAAATTGTCTCAGCTGGTTCAACTGATGGTCCATAAAAAGGTGTCTCATTACTAAGGTGCCACACAAGAAACATCTCATGGTGGGTAAAACCAGTGAGCTGTCTACAGACCTTTGCAGCCTTATTGTTGCCAAACATACTGATGGTTACAGGAGAATTTCTAAACTACTGAAAGTTCTAGAGAGCACTGTTAGAGCCATAATCCAGGAAAGGCAGTTCAGTTCTGGGCCTTCCATAGGAAGGATGAACTGGAGTTTGAGAAAGTACAACTAAAATAATAAGGCGCATAGAGCATCTTAGTTTCATTCAGGAAGGGCTTCAGTATTGAACACCGGCCTGCTGACTGACTGGTAACTATACTAGGAAACAATGATGTTCTGATTGGAGGGTCAATGATCTACAAACCTGAATGGAAGGTTATCACTCCTGGCCCTAGAAATAATATAAATGGTTAAAATTATATAAAAGGTTAAATCACACATAATCTTTCATACATGTAAGTTCAATAAATACTGGTTATACCATTGTGAGCCTAATAGATTAAAAAACCACAATGAACCGGACGACTCCTTTAATCTGTGTGAAGAGGGTGGGAACGAGATTTGTATGTATTTAACCCCTTCCCGACATGGGACATATGCATACGTCCTAGTGGGAAGTGCGTTCCCGCAAATGGATGTATGCATACGTCCTGGCGATCGTGCGGGCTTGCGGGCGAGCCGCGCACGATCGCGACATATGTGTGAGTGAGCTCCGGCCGCGGGTGACTAACGCTTCATTATCGCAACCTGTCATTGGTTGCGATAATGAAACCGCAGGGTGCCTGCTCTCGTCGGCTGCCGCACCACAGTGCGACAACGATCTTCTGCCTGATGGTCCTGGGAAGTGAAAGCCACTTTGCGGGGTCATCTGTGACATCACCATGCCCGCAATGCATTGTGGGCATGGTGACAGGCAGTTGTCATGGCGACCAGTACACAGTAGTAATACTGTGCACTGGCCTGCCTTCTAACAGCAATCTGATGATTGCTGTTAGACGAAAAAGTAAAAAAAGTGTAAAAAAGTAAAAAAAAAATGTTAAAAGTGAAAAAAAGTAAAACACAAACAAAAAATAAAATAAAAACACGTACACCGCCCTTTTCCCCTTTAGAAACGCCAATCGCCCCCAAAAAGATAAAAAATAACGTACCCAACTTTGGTATCGACGCGTTTGTAACGACCTGCCCTGTAAATATGTCACATTAATTAACCTGCTCGGTGAACACCGTAAAAAAAAAGAAAAACAGTCACATAATTGCGTTTTTTGTTCATCTCGCAGCACATAAAATGGAATAAAAAGCGATCAAAAACTCATATAAACTCCAAAGTTGTACCAATTAAAACATCCGTTCATCCCACAAAAAAGTCCTTACACAGCACTGTATACGGAAATATAAAAAAGTTATGGCTCTCAGAAGATAGCGATGCATAAATATTGTTTTACACAATAAAACACTTTTTTTTTTTTTTTAAAATGTTCAAAATAAAAAAAACTATAAAAATTTTTGGGGTATCGCCGTAATCGTATGCCCCCAAATAAATAGAACTTTTTTACGGATACTGCATGATAAAGCGCTTTAAAAAAAAAACACTACAGGATTGCAGTATTTTCCTTCACCCTTCCTCAAAAAATGGATTTAAAGTGATCAAAAATTTTTTTCCCCCCAAAAAAATTTTCCAAAAAAAACATCAACTCTCCCCCAAAAAAAAAGACCCCAAAAACTCCGACACCGAAAAATAAAAAAAAATTTGGCTCTCAAAATATGGCAGCAAAACGTGTTTTCCCCTTTTTTAAAAAAGTGTTTTTATTTGAAAAGCGTAAAACCTATGAAAAAAAAAAAATTGGGTATCATTGTAACGTTCGACCAGGAGTAAAATACAGGGAATTTTTTTACCCCAGAGGACCCCTGTAAAAAATTAAAAATCTACCGGGGAACTGATTTTGTTAAAAAATGCTTCACAAAAACCTTAATAAAAAGTGATCAAAGCGTCATATGCACCCAAAATTTTTAAAAAAAAAAAAACGTCAACTCCCCCCAAAAAAAACAAGCCCAAAATCGCCCCCGTAGACAGAAAAAAAAAAAGTTAGGGCTGTCAAATAAAAAAAAAACAATTTCTTATGGGCCTTTTTCTATTGTGTAAAATTTAATAAAACAAAAAAAACTAGGAAAAATTTTATGTATTGAAATTTACCGCCCCCCAACATAAAAAAAACTTCAAGGGTAAAAATTTAATAAAAAATTTTTTTAATTTTTTCTTAAAAAAGCTTTCTGATTCCATCAAAAAAATTTTAAAACCCAAAATTTTTAAAAAAACTGGGGAAGAACAAATGAAATTAGAGATACCCAAAGGGGGCAAAAACCTGACGTTTTTTTTAAGGTTGATTTCTGAAAGTCACCAGGATGTGGGGTTTCACTTAGCTTGTTGAGGTCCGCTCATTGGGGACTCAGGTCTTCTGCATTTTCTTTTGGGAAAAGGAACAAACCCTTTCCCTTAACACGTGGCTTTTCCCTTTGTATCTTAATATTCAATATTGTTGCTATACCAAATTTTTGTATCTTGTGGAATCATGAAAACTTTTTTTAAAAAATAATGAAAATTAATATAAAATTATACCAAGCTTGAATTTTTTTTATGATGTATTTTTTGGGGTTAGAAGAGGTTTCCCCCGGCCAGGGGAAAGGTTTCATGGGGATGCACTATATGGGAGCTTTTAAATTCTTTCAAATTTTACCGACCCCCCCCAGTAAAGTTTTCCGTCATTTTTCCATACGGCGAAAAGTAAAAAAAGAAGCCCAAAAAACAATGGCGGAACCTTGTAAAAATTCAACATTTTCAGCTAAAATTGCAGATTGTTGGAAACATTTTTTTTTTTTCATTTTCCTAGCCGAACGCTAAAATTTTGTGAAACACATGTGGGGGGTCAATTACTCATAAAACCTGGAATTTTCCCTTTAAAGGGGTTGGAGTTCTCATAGGGGGTTTTGGGGTGTTTATTAAGTTTTAGCACTTGGGGTGGTCAGCAAAACCTGAAATGGGCCAAAAGAAAATTGAAATGAAAAATGAACCCCAGAGTCAAAAGGGGTCCCCCTATTCGGGGGTTGGGTTGAACCAAATAGTCACTGGGCAAACATAAGGGATATCTTTTAAAACAGCAGAATTGGGGGGAAATTCAATATTATGTTGCTTTTCCCCTGATAATTTTCCCGTATTTTTTTATAATGGCTAAAAATTTGAAATTGAAAAAAAAGTAAAATTTTAATTTCCTCCCTTTGCTTTAATTCCTGTGAAACACCAAAGGGCTAAAAATTTCCCTACATGCTGTTTTAAATACTTCAAAGGGTGTATTTCTTAGATAGGTCATTTTGGGGTATTAACATACAGGCCATTCAAAATCCGTTAGACCTGGACTGGTCCCTAAAAAATTATATTGCAAATTTTCTTGAAAATGTGAAAATTACTACTAAATTTTTCTAAGGGCCCCCAAATGTCGTAAAAAAAAAAAGACATTTAAAAACAAATGCCAACCTACAGCAAAATGGGGTAATGCTAGTTATAAATATTTTGAGTGAATAATATCTTCTTAACACAGAAATTTTTTTAAGTTTAAAATTTTTTACGATACTTCGATATTTTTTTCAAAAAAAAATTTTTTAATCAAAATTTCTTATATCTTAAAGCACAAAGTGTACGAGAAAACAATCTCTGAATTCCATGGATAGGGTTAAAATGTCAAAAATTATTCCAATAAATGATACTTTTAGATTTTTAAAAATGGGGGCCCTTTAGAGGGCCAAAACTGGCTCCGGGGGTAAGGGGTTAACATACTTTTTTTATTTACTTTTAAAACCAGGCTTTGTTTTTTAAAATTAAAGTCATAAAAATATTCAGCCCCTCCCTAGGGGGCGGGTGCTGGCTGTGAACAGCAGGGATCGGAGCCGACCCCTATGGTAATGCTGATGAGAGGTTATCAATGAGGGTTTGAACCCAAGCCCCCTCAATGATCAGCTACTAGAAGACTGATCCTCTGTGGTTTCGGGGACCGCCATCAATGGTAGGGCAGGCTGGTATTGCCCCCTTTACGTTCCGTTTTTAATAAGCCGCGGCGTTTTAATACTTTCCTGGTTCAGCCCCCCCGATCGGTATCGGGGTTACCCTATAAACCCCCCAAAAACCTTAGAAGGACTATAGCCCACGCAGATTCTGTTTCACAAAGATGTGTCAGGAAGTCAGGGATAATAAAGTTTGTTGAAAAAAAACCCAGTTTTTTTGAAACGGGCGTTTTGTTAAATTTTAAATTAATTGAATGATCTCGTTTAAAGATCGGGGGAAAGAGGGCTGTAGGTTAAAGCTTTGGATTCACCCTATCTGCAGTGAAGCCGGCGGCGGGGCCCGGAGAGCAGGACAGCGCGGAGTCCTTACACGCCGAGGACCTGCTCCACAAAGTGAGCGCCTGACTGCGGGGAGCCACGTTACTGCTTATCCGGAACGCACGTTGTTGCCCGGTATAGAGACGGGTGGGCGCAGTGGCATAAAATGAAATGGGGGGTTGTATGGCCTATAGTCAGGGGTGAAAGGGGAGGGGCTGCCCTGTATCAGGGGGGAAAGGGGGGGCGCCCCTGTAGTCAGGGGGGTAAGGGGGGCTCGCCATGTAGTCGGGGGTGTAAGGGGGGGCTGGCCTTTTTGGGGTGAAAGGGACCTGCCCCATGTATGGGGGTTAAGGGGGGCTGCGCAATGTAGTCAGGGGGTGAAAGGGGCGGGCTGCGCCATGTAGAGGGGGTGAAGGGGGTGGGCTCGCCTGTAGTGGGGGGTGTAAGGGGTGGGCTGCGCCATGTAGTCAGGGGGTGTAAGGGGTGGGCTGCGCCATGCAGTCAGGGGTGAAAAGGGGGGCTGCGAATGTTTTGGGGGGGTTAAGGGGGGTGGCGAAAGTAGGGGGTGAAGGGGGGCTTGCTGTAGTCGGGGGGTGTAAGGGGGCTGGCTGAAGTCAGGGGGGTTAAGGGCGGCTGCCTGTAGTCGGGGTGAAAGGGGGGCTGGCTGTATCAGGGGTGAAAGGGCGGCTGGCTGTGTCGGGGTTTTGAAAGGGGAAAAACGTGCTGAGTCGGGGGTGAAAGGGGGGCGCCCATTAGTAGGGGTGTAAGGGGGGGGCTGCCCCCTTAGTCGGGGGGTGTAGGGGGGCGGGCCCCTGTAGTCAGGGGGTGTAAGGGACGGGCTGCGCCATGTAGTCAGGGGGTGTAAGGGACGGGCTGCGCCATGTAGTCAGGGGGTGTAAGGGGTAAAGTTGCGCCGTGTAGTTGGAGGTGAGTAAAGGGTGCCCCTGTGGTGGGGGGGTGTTGGGGGACGGGCGCCCCGTGGGGTCGGGGGGGGGGAGGGAGGGCTGCCCTTTTGGGGTGGGGGGGCCCCCCCCGTGGGGGACGGGCTGCCCCGGCGGTCGGGGGGGCGGGGGGACGGGTTTGCGCCGTGGCGGTCGGGGGGGGGGCGGCGCCTTTTGGGGGTGGGGGGCCGGAGGGGCGGCCTCCCTTTTTGCGGTCGGGGGGGTGAGGGAGGGGAACGCCCGTGCGGTCGGGGGGGCGTAAAGGGAGGGGCCCTGCGCCTTTGGGGCCCGGGGGGCGTGAGGGGCGGGCTGCCCCGGGGGCGGTCGGGGGGGTGAGGGGCGGGCTGCGCCGTGCGGCGGGGGGCTGGGGGGGGCCTGCCCTTTGCGGTGGGGGGCCTGAGGGGGGGGCCTGCGCCGTGCGGTCGGGGCCGTAAAGGGGCGGCCTGCGCGTGGGGGGTGGGGGGCCGTGAGGGCGGGCCTGCGGGGGCGGTCGGGGGGCTTTGAGGGGGGGGCCTCCTTGCGGTGGGGGGGCCGTGGCGGTTGAGGGGGGGCCCTGTTGCCGTGCGGTTGAGGGGGGGCCCTTGTGCCTTTGCGGCCCGGGGGGCTGGGGGGCCGGCCTGCCCCCTTTGCGGGTCGGGGGGCGTGAGGGGCGGCCTGCGCCGGGGGGTTCGGGGGGCGTGAGGGGCGCCCTCCCCTGCGGTCGGGGGGGGTGTGGGGGGGCCTGCCCCTTTGCGGTCGGGGGGCCTGCGTTTAAAGGGGCGGCCTGTCCCTTTTTGCGGTTTGGGGGCGGCCTGCGCCGGGGCTTTTCGGGGGGCGTGAGGGGCGGCCTGCGCCGTGCGTTCGGGGGGGGCTTTTTGGGGGGGCCTGCCCGTGCGGTGGGGGGGGTTTGGGCATTACGGGAAAACCTTTGCCGCTGCCTCAAGAAATGGGCCCCAAAAAAAACCTTTTTTGGTTTAAAAAACAGAAAATTTGGCGGTTTTTGGTCTGCCCTCACAGTTAAAGGCTCACCCCAAACTTTGAAATCATCCGCCTCATGACTCGTACAAAGTAAAGTTTGGTCAGTGAGCTGTGTGCATAAATGTCATTTCCCGGGGGCCATTTTAAAGGCATTTTTAATGGGGCCCAGGGGAACAAAATTTAAACAGGTTCCTTTTCCAAATTTTATAGAAAGACAGTCACCCTTGTAAAAATGGGCCCTATATGGCCTATTTTAAGGGTCAAAAAAAATTTGGGGGCTTTTTAGATTAAAAAAAAAAAAAAATTGGGGCCCCCTAAACGGGTTTCTGCCCCAAAAAAAATAAGGGGGCCCCCCCCCAAAATTTCCGGGCCCGGGTCAAGAAAATGACCCTAGCCCGGCTTGGGTTTCACCCGGCTTCCCCCTTTTCTGAAATTTTCCAGGGGGAATTGGGCCCCTTGTCCCCTTTTTTCCTTATTCCCCTCTGTGATTTGCCCATTGAGATTCCTTTTATTCCTGAATAGATGGGGTTTGCGTGTTTTGGAAAAAAAAATTAGTTTTGAGTGTGATGACCCTTTAATTTTACCTACCTGTTTTTTTTATAAAAGGGCTCACTCCCATCTTTAGGGGGGATATCGTTTTAAACTATGATTTGATGATATTTTGTCGGGTGTTTTGGTGGGCCCCCGGGTTGTTGGAAATCATTAGTTGATAAGTAGGGCATGCATTCCAAGTGCCCTTGTTACTAATATACTTGTCTTATCCCATTGATGTGTATGTGCTAATGTTTAACGGTTGCCTCTGTTATCTAGATATATTGCTCTGTAGGACTGGTCACTTCTTGAACTCCTGGAAGCACTGTATGAGCAGGGGACTGAATCTTCTGGACTTTTTTTCCCCTTTCATTTTGCGGGAGCCCCAAGCCCAAAAATTTCCGGGGAATTTTGTTGTGCCACCCATCTCAAAGCTTGTGCAACAGAAGCAAGTCATACCAGCTTTCCTCCAGAGAGATGCCGTCCGATGCCTTGGACCACTTCTGCTTAAAAAGTGAAATTTTTGTGCGTGAGACAGAAGCTGGCCCCCCCTACGGTAGCAATTTTGAAAATTTTGGTGGGGTCCCCCAAATTTATAAACCAAAGGGAAAGGGGACCAAACTTGTTTTCGGGAAGCCCCAATAGAGCACCTGGCACATTAAACTGTTTTGTTAACTTGCAGGGGTTTCTTTTTATGAAAAACTATTTACGTAGGGCCTTTAATGGATACTTATGAAAATTGGTGAAAAAAACATCACCACCCGCCATGCTGAGCTCTGGGGCCCACGAAAATATTCAATTTTTTAATTTTCTGTTATTCTTAACATTAGGAACCTGAGCACTTGTGGAGGTTTTGAAAGGTGGATGATATGGTGCCCAAGGGGAATCATGACCCCCTTATTTGGCCCTTTTAAAAAGGGGTTTTGTCTTTAAGCCCTTTTTAATTTTTCTTTTTGTTTTAAAACTGTTAATAATGTCTTAGGGGGTCTTCTTTTTTGGTGTTGTTTTTTTTTTTTTTTTTTTTAAAAATTTTAAATCACCCCACTCATTTTCCTGCAAACCAATTTAAATTTCAATTTCCCAAACAAATTTTTAACCCAAAGTATGGCGATACTCTTTTACTGACTGCTTTGTTTATGGTCACACTTCTGTACTGGAGACTCGAGAATTAAACCTCTGTGTAATAGAACTGTGTTGCCATTGTTTCCTAGTACCAGGATTTGAGATTTATTTGGAACACGTATCACACTTTGTGCATTAGGACAGGAGTGTCATTGAAGTATTACAGGGAATTTAATACCCTTCCACATGTGCCACCTCCTCTTCCCCAGAGTGGTGACCATACCTCTTCTCCTTTTGTCTGATGCAGATAGAAAAAAAAATCCATTTACATCCCATAGGCATAATTACAGTGTGGAAAAAAGTAATTAGTCAGCCACCAATTGTGCAAGTTCTCCCACTTAAAAATGAGAGAGGCCTGTAATTGACATCATAGGTAGACCTCAACTATGAGAGACTAAATGAGAAAACAAATCCAGAAAATCACATTGTCTGTTTTGGGAAGATTTTATTTGCAAATTATAGTGGAAAATAAATATTTGGTCAATAACGAAAGCTCAGCTCAATACTTTGTTATATATCCTTTGTTGGCAATTATACAGGTCAAACTTTTTCTGTAAGTCTTCCAAGATTGGCACACACTGTTGCTGGTATGTTGGAACATTCCTCCATGCAGATCTCCTCTAGAGCAGTGATGTTTTGGATCTGTCACTGGGCAACATGGACTTTCAACTCTCTCCAAAGGTTTTCTATGGGGTTGAGATCTGGAGACTGGCTAGGCCACTCTGTGACCTTGAAATGCTTCTTATAAAGCCACTCCTTCATTGCCTTTGCTGTGTGCTTGAGATCATTGTCATGCTGAAAGACCCAGCCGTGTTTCATCTTCAATGCTCTTACTGATGGAAGGAGTTTTGCACTCAAAATCTCACAATACATGGCCCCACTCATTCTTTCATGTACACAGATCAGTCTCCTGGTCCCTTTGCAGAGAAACAGTCTCAAAGCATGATGTTGCCACCCCCATGCTTCACAGTAGGTATGGTGTTCAGTGGATACAACTCAGCATTCTCTTTACTCCAAACACAACGAGCTGTGTTTCTACCAAACATTTCTACGTTGGTTTCATCTGAACATATGACATTCTCCCATTACTCTTCTGGATGATCCAAATACTCTCTAGCAAACTTCATACAGGCTCGGACATGTACTGGCTTAAGCAGGGGGACAGGTCAGGCACTGCAGGATCTGAGTCCCTGGCTGGTGGTGTAGTGTATTACTGGTGGCCTTTGTTACGTTGGTCTGCAGGTCATTCACTAGGTGTCTTTTCTACTGATAACAAGTTCAAAGAGGTGCCATTACTACAGGTAATGAGTGGAGGACAGAGGAGCCGCTTAAAGAAAAAGCTTCAGGTCTGTGAGAGCCAGAAATCTTGCTTGTTTGTAGGTGACCAAATACTTATTTTCCACCATAATTTGCTAATAAATTCTTTCCAAATCAGACAATGTGATTTTCTGGATTTGTTTTCTCATTTTGTCTCTCATAGTTGAGGTCTACCTATGATGTCAATTACAGGTCTCTCATCTTTTTAAGTAGGATAACTTGCACAATTGGTGCCTGACTAAATACTTTTTCCCCCACTGTACATACACTACAGATTACCTATAGACATACTGTGTGAAGCTTTATATGCCCTTGTATCTTGCATCAGATATTCTGATCTTTCTAAGCCAGTGTTCCCCCAACCAGAGGCTTTCATGTGGCTCGCCACCTAGTGGTAGCTCTGAGTGCTATTCTGTTCTAATGACAAAAGTAATATCCTATTAATACGGAAACTTGGTGCTGGAGTCATGTTCATTGGCAGTTAATACCACAGTGAGAGCTGTATGACTGGATTGTTTCTATGGATTTAAATTTAAAGTGAACCTGTCAGGTGGTTTTTTGCTCCATTATCTGAGAGCAGAATATAATAGAGGGAATGAGAGAAGCAGAGTGTTACATACTGTTTTATGTCATTTGAATCAAGATTTTTGAGTAAAAACTATAGAAAATCTTGATATGACTCCTTAAGCCGAACGCCTGAAAAGTAGTTAATGACCAGAACATTTTTTTAGTTTTTGCCTCCTTGCGTTTCAACAGTTGTAACTTTTTTATTTTTTCAATGACGCAGTTGTATGAGGCAGCGTTTTATTTGAGACAAGTTGTACTTTATGGGGGAATAGTTTAAGTTCTTATAAATAATTGCAGTATTTTTTTTTTTTTTTTACACACCATTCATATTTCACACTTAATAACTTGTTAGTTTAATTCTACAGGTTATTACGGTCGTGTGGATACCTAATATGTGTAGGTTTTTTTGTGTGTGTAATTTATGCACAATTATGGTTTACTAAATATTTTGTATTTATTTTTTATTCTTTTTTTCTTACACCTTTTTCTGGTTTTTTTTAACTTTTTTTTGGACTTCCATGAAGGGAGAACTGTTTTACTTTTTTTTTTTTTTTTACACTTAGTAATGTATTAGCATATTCATATATGCTAATATATTCTAATCTGTGTCACTTTGACACAGGCAGTGATCTGGACAGCACACAGTGTGTCCCGGTCAGTGGCTTCATACACAGACAGCGCTGGGGCCACTCTAGGTCTGACTGTGCAGCCGTTCGCCGAACTCTGTCGGGTGACCGGGCATTCCGATCATCCGACAGAGCAGGGCAAACCCTTTGATTGCGCTGCGGTAACGATCCGCCGCAATCAAAGGGTTAAAGCACCGGGTTGCGGAGGTTTCCTCCGCACTCCGGTGCTCGCAGGACATGCTCTGGGATCGGGGCTGTGTAGTTACAGCCCCCCCCCCCGCCCCCCCCGCCCCCCCCCCCCCCCCCCCCCCCCCCCCCCCCCCCCCCCCCCCCCCCCCCCCCCCCCCCCCCCCCCCCCCCCCCCCCCCCCCCCCCCCCGCGCCCCCCCCCCCCCCCCGCCCCCCCCCCCCCCCCCCCCCCCCCCCCCCCCCCCCCCCGCATCCCAGCGCAATTGCGGTGCCGGGCGCCGCAAACTCTGATGTCTGCAGCGGACGCCAAAAGACGTCGCTGCAGACGAACGACCCGCACCAGCTGACGCCAAAAGACGTCGCTGCAGACGAACGACCCGCACCAGCTGACGCCAAAAGATGTCGCTGCAGACGAACGACCCGCACCAGCTGACGCCAAAAGAGGTCGCTGCAGACGAACGACCCGCACCAGCTGACGCCAAAAGACGTCGCTGCAGACGAACGACCCGCACCGGCTGTCGCCAAAAGATGGTGCGTGGTCGTTAAGGAGTTAAGGGAAAGTCCTGCTTACCCCACCCACGTACAGTATTTCTACTAGTGTATTTTCAGAGCAAACCATCAATCACAGTTTGTGGGTGGGGTAAGCAGTACTTTAACATTCTCTTAAAGGTTTTTTTTGCCATGCTATTTCAGAGTCACATATTTCAAATTGGCTCTGCCATAGCTGAGCCTGTTACAGTGAGATGACTTCAGGAGATTTAATTTGTAGGAAACAAAGCTACAGACCTTCAAGAAGTGAAAACAAGTGCTTTTCAAAGGTAAACAGTCTAACCTAGTAAGAGATAAAGAAACCGCTCAGTCCGATCATGGTGAGGTCTCTGTTGAATATGGGAGGAAGATATTGGTGGTAACCTAGACACTTGTGTTCACTCGGAGCAGATAAAATCTCTCATCTACTGACCAGTACAATATAAAAAAATGTATTTTGTAAGTCTTAATGTAACTGTCCCTAAATGCTAAAAGCTAATCATTGTAGTGTGAAAACCCCTTAACACCTCCAAAGAAGGAAAAAAAAACCTAATTTTTCTCCCCCCTGCCTTCCAAACGCCATAACGTTTTTATTTTTCCACCTACATAGACAAATGAGGCCTTTTATTTTGTGGGACAAGATGTATTTTGTATTGGTGTTACTCATATTACCATAGAATATGCTGGGAAACCGTAAAAAAATTCTAAGTGGGGAAAAATGTGAAAAAAAATGCACTTGCGCCATGTTTGCGGGTGTTTTGCTTTTATGACATTCATTCTGTGGTAAAAATGTGTTATCTGCATTTTGCAGGTTGATACACATCCGCCAATACCAGACATGTACAGTTTCCGTTATGTTTTGGTACTGTAAAAAAATTGCAAACATTCTCCATTCTTTAAATTTGCACGACAGCGTCGTTTTCTCCGGCCACTAACTTTTTTCGTACTAACACCTACAGACTTGAATGAGGGTGCATTTTTTACGGGCTGAAGTGTACTTTTTATTGCTACCAGTTTGGAATATATGGGACTTTTTGGATTAAATTTATTGCACTTTTTAGGGGACGTGAAATTACCAATTTTTTTCTTCTACGCTGTTCCACTCTGCAACGTAATTGCAGGGGGAGGATTGGTTGCCATGGCAGCCGGAAGCCTCATGCAGACTTCCGTAGCTGCCATGTATGTACAACTATTGCATCCTGCTATAAGCAGGGTGTAATATGTAATTGATAAAAATCCTATATACAGCAATACAATAGTAATTGCCATATATAGGACTAGGAATCATGCCTCCTAGTGGTCAGTATTAAAGTAAAGAGAGAAAAAAGTTTATATGGAAAAAAAAAATATTAAAAGTTTAAATCGCTTCCCTATTGCCATTTTATAAAATAAGTTACATATAATTGGTTAGTAAAAGTCATTTATCCCATATAGTGAACACTGTAGAAGAAAAAAAATTCCAAACGTCCAAACTTTTTTTTTTGGTCATTTCACGTCTTATAAAAGTGATCAAAAAGTCACATCTATCCCAAAATGGTACCAACAAAAGCTACACTTCAGCCCACACTTTTTACTTCAAATTTTTTTTCCCCTATTTTTCTCTTCTAAAACCTAGGTGCGTCTTATAGTCCAAAAAATAAGGTACACTGTATCTCAACACCACCTATCATATCTACCATATCTTAGGACCAGTGTTTTAAACCCATCTAGCAGGAACAGTCCCGTAGACATACACCACTTATGTTGAAATGTAAATCCATAATGTACAAACAATTTGTTGCCTCCTTTACTGAAAAAGAAATTCGGAAAAAATGACCTTTTTGGATGTTTTTCTCTGTTTATGTTCTGGTGCAGTGTTCCTCCGAATTAGATTCGAACATGGAACCAACAACAAATAGTAAAGATGGCTCACAGAAACAAGTTGAAGATATTGCAATCCAAACTGTTAATATTCTATGGAATATGTGGTAAGCGGATCTGTTTCTTCAGTGCTAATGATAGACATACATAGTACATCAATGACTAGTCTTCAGACCCTAATACTATATGCAGTCAGAAAACCCTATGGGCATGTCCCCATGACACGGGTTTTTGGCCGGTTTTGCAGGCAGTTTGCGGTTTTGCAGACCGCCTGAAAAAACAGCCGAAAATGAGCACAATGGGGCTCTATGGAAAACCCTTGCAGCAGTCCCCACTGCATGGGTTTTCCGCCCGCAATACATTGTGCTTGCACAATCTTTCGTCCGGTTTTCGGATGGAATCTTTGCAAGCCAATGTGAAGGGGGAGGGCTTTTCTCCGCTCATCGCGGAGAAAAGCTGTCCCCTCCGCGGCCACTGCACACAAACTGGACAAATACCGGTCGGATAAACCGACCAGTATTTGTCCCTTGCCGTGGGGACGCAGCGTATCACTATAGTAGATCCCAGGTCACACTGCTTTTAGTCACCTGATATAATATAGGGTTCTTCCTCTTTCCATCAAAGATGTGCTAAACCTTCACATATGCCTACATGTCTAAAGGCAGACTAACTTGTCACTGTCCTAGACACATGGGTATGTTTAGCAGTGAGGAGGTCTTACTTTCACAAGGTTACTTTCCAATATACTGGTAAACGTGTGCAATCAACATTGCTACAGTTGAAACCAGAATTTTACATACACTATATAAAAAGACACATATGCTTGTTTTCTCATTATCTGATAGGAAATTAGAATAAACTTTACCCGTTTTAGGTCAATTAGGATTACCAAAATTATTTATATTATTTATCTTGCCAAATGCAAGAATGAGAGAATTTTTAAGGCATTTTTATTACTTTCTGCAAAGTCAAAAGTTTACATATATTTCATTAGTATTTGGTAGCATTGCCCTTAAACTGTATGACGCTGTAACCAGTTTGGCAATATGCTTCGGGTTATTATCCATTTGGAAAACCCATTTCCGCCCAAGCTTTAACCTTCTGGCTGATGTCTTGAGATGTTGCTTCAGTATTGCCACATAATCCTCTTTCCTCATGATGCCATCTATTTTTTTTACGTTAACCTGTCCCTCCTGCAGCAAAATCACCCCACAACACGATGATTCCACCTCAGGATTTCACAGTTGGATGGTTTTCTCCCTTTTTCCTCCAAACATAACCATGGTCATTATGGCCAAACAGTTCAATTTTATTTTCATCAGACCACAGGACATGTCTCCAAAAATGTAGGTCTTTGTTCCTGTGTGCATTTCCAAATGTTAATCTGGCTTTTATATATTTCTTTTGGAGCAATGACTTCTTCCTGGCAGAGTGGAATTTCAGCCATGTTGATACAGTACTCGTTTCACTAGATAATGACACAATCTTACCAGCTTCTGCCAGCCTCTTCACAAGGTCTTTTGCTTTTGTTCTTGGGTTGATGCACGTTCATCTCTGAGACACAGAACCCATCTCCTTCCTGAGCGGTATGATGGCTGGACATTCCCATCTTGTTTGTACTTGTGTATAATTGTTTGTACAGATAAATGGGGCACTGTCAGGTATCTGGAAATTGCACCCAAGGATGATTCAAACTTAGGCAAGTCCACTATTCTCTTCCTGATATCTTAGCTGATTTCTTTAGACTTTCCCATGATGTTACACACTGAAGCAGTGTGTTTCCGGTATGCTATAGGGTGCATTCCCACGGCACAGGACAAATACAGGCCGGTTTGCCGGCCAGTATTTGTCCTGTTTTGCGGCCGTCCCCACGGGTTTTCCATAGAGCACCATTTGTGCTCATTTTCGGCCGTTTTTTCAGGTGGTCTGCAAAACCGCAAACCGGCCGAAAACCCGTGCCGTGGGGACATGCCCCTTGCATATAGGCTTTCCCAAATTGTTTAAAGGCATAGTAATCCTAGTCTATGTAAATTATCGACTTTGCAGAAAGTAATACAAATGTATTAAATTCTCTCTCATTATTCTTGTATTTGTCAAATATAAATTTTGGTAATCCTAATTGACCTAAAATGGATAGGGTTTATTCTGATTTCATGTCTGATAAAGAGAAAAACCTGCATATATGTCTTTTTATATAGGTATGCAACTTTGCAGTGTTTCCCTATGCAGGTCCTAACTTGTACACTGCATCGATATGTTCCATAAGTATGCCAATATTCCTTCTTTCCAATGCCATAAATAATAATGACACAAAATAAATCTAGTGTACCTTAGAAATCTGCTATGAAAACATTTCACACAGACTTAGTTTTCATTATTGCTGTGATAATAGTATTTTTTAAAAAAGCAAGAAAAATACAAAATGGAATGTATGAGGCTTTGATACAAAAACCTAATCTGTTTGTATATATTTGTATATATTTATATGCATCAAGGTATGTTGCTTGTTTTATTCTGTAATAACTAACATTTTTACATTACTCTGTATTTTCATCACAGTGAAAGTAACAGTAAGGCATTAAGTATCTTTAACAAAGAGAACTGTATGGAGATGGTTATCCTGTGCTTAAGCAAGTTCCCAAGCAACTTGGAATTGGCAGTGTCAGCAGGTAGGTGTCTTCAGCTTCCTCCAGCATCATTGACGGAGCCCATGTTTCTCCAATCAAACCTTTGCATGTTTTTTTTTATTTATTTATTTTATTGATTTGTGTTTTTCTTAGCTTACTGTTTGCAGACAGTTACAGAAGATAACCCTGAACTTCTGGCCTCTTTTAATGCTTCTGCCTTGCAAACGTTGGAGAATGTGCTGATGACTTCTGCAACGACTATGGAGATGAGACTTTTACAGACATTAGTTGCAGGTAAAAAAAAAAAAAGTGTGATGGTTTGAAATTTTATCTCTTACCCCTTCCTTCCCTTTCAGATTGCTCCATACAGATAGTAGTGATAGGTTTTAGGAGTGTCTGCCGTTGGCTCTTTCTAATGGTTTTGTCATTTTTGGGATACATCAGCCTACAGACATCTGTGGGTTCTGTACAGTCTAATTTAACTCGTTAACGACCACCCACCTTCTTTTGGCGTCGGCTGGTGCAGGTCGTTAGTCTGCAGTGACATCTTTTGACGTCGCTGCAGACATCGGCGTTTTCTGCTCCGGGCGCCGGAGCAGCGGTGGGAATGGGGCTGTACTGCACAGCCCTGTTCCCAGCACAGCTCCTGCGAGCACTGGGGAGAGGGGGAACCTCCCCTCCCCAGTGCTTTAACCCTTTGATTGCCGCAGTTCGTCACCACAGCATAATCAAAGGGTTCCCCTGCTCTGTCGGGTGATCGGAACGCCCGGTGACCCGACAGAGCCCAGGGAACGGCTGCACAGTCAGCCCTGGGGACCAAGAGTAGCCCCAGGGCTGTCTGTGTAAGAAGCCAATGATAAGGGCTGACTGTGTGCTGACCTGATCACTGCCTGTGTCAAACGGACACAGATTATAATGTATTGGCATATATGGATATGCTAAAATTTTACTAAGTGTAAAAAAAAAAAAAAATGGTTCTCCCTTCATGGGATTTAAAAAAAAAAAAAAAGTAAAAAAGTGTAAAAAATAAAATAAAAATATATAAATGTAATAAAAAATAATTGTGCATACATTACACATACAAGGAAACCCTACACATACGGTATTAGGTATCCACCCGAGCGTAATAACCTGTAGAATTAATCTAACAAGTGTGAAATGTGAATGGTGTAAAAAAAAAAAAAAATTTAAAAAAATTCTGCAATTGTTTATAAGTGAACTTAAACTATTTCCCCATAAAGTTCAACTCTTCTAAAATAAAACGAGGCCTCATACAACTGCGTCATTGAAAAAATAAAAAAGTTACAACTGTTGAAACGCGAGGAGGCAAAAAATAAAGTTCAGGTCATTAACTACTTTTCAAGCGTTCGGCTTAAGGGTTAAGAAGAGTTTAAGTTTTTTTTATTTATAGACATGTTCTGTACAGAGTGTAAATTGAGCCATATTTGTTCCAAAACAATATTTTTGGATCTATTTACATCAGTTTTACCATAAAGTTGCTGCTCTACATTTTTAACAACAGAATTATAAAGATCTCTTAATAGCTGCATCCTCTTATATTGGACTTTTATTTTACTTTTCATCTGCTTTTTTTAAGTCTCTAAAGGGGACACAAATATTTACATAATGGTGATTTAATTAAATGGCCAATGTAAAACAGAGCTCAGGTCCGTAAAGAGAGAAATACTTTCACTTGGTCATCTCTTGCTTTGGCTAAAACAGAGGCCCACTCTGTCTATATACCCTAGTGAGACTTGTAGACAAGGGAAATCCTTGTGAGACAGGCACTTTAACTAAACTAAAATAAAACCAAACTTCAATCAAATATTTGAAAACATGAAGTTTTTGGCTTACGTTTGTATGCTTTAAATCTGTTGGTAACCCTGCATTTTATACTATAGGTGCTGTTTGGAACTTGAAGGACAGGATACCCACATTTAGCCAGGCTGACTCCATTAATGCCATCTTAAGGATATTAGCAGAAGTTCTATCTCAGGATGCAGGGCAGTTCATTATACAGATGAAAGAAGCAGAATCTATTCGATTGAGAACGGCTGCCACAGAGTCTGAAGCAGAGGAGGCTGCAGCAAGTCTGGAACAAGCCTCTCTGAATGAAGATGATGGCATGGTAGATGGAACTGTTAAGGAGCATAATCACGATAATTTCTCCGATTTAACCCCAGTAAGTCAGCTTAAATGTTGTGTATGTATATGTGTGTGTGTATATATTTATTATATATATATATATATATATATATTTATATATATATTATATATTATATATATATATATTAGTATATATATATAATATATTATATTATAATGTTTCTTGTGCGTGTATTTCCCTGAAAATAAGACCTAGTGCTATTTTTTTCAAGCTTAGAAATGATAAAGCCTCCCCTGAAAATAAGACCTAGTGGCAGTCATTGCTACAGCTCCCCCCTCACCATACATTAGCAAATCATTTAGATAGGTCTTGCCTTTTGTGGGAGGCTACCTGGACAAGAGATGCTTATTTAAGGAAAGTGCTATTGCTAGACATGAGAGATTGGGGCTAATGATTCTAAAAGAAATGGAGTCAGAAGAAATTCACCATGAAATCCAGGGTTTGGAGAGTTATGATGATTTTCCAGAAGATGATGACATGACGGTCTTTGAATAAATGTTTCTTTTTGTTCATAAATACCGGGATCGATAAATGTACCATAGATTGTTGTACATGAAAGCAGAGTCACAAGAAATTCTTGATGGAATCCAGAGTTTTTTTGGTTCTGCTGAGGTTTGTGATAACATGACCAAAGAATGTTAATAAATTATGATTTTTTTTTTTTGTTCAACAATAAATGTGAATTCTAGTTCATGGAAATATAAGGCATCCCCTGAAAATAAGACCTAGCTGTGTGTGTAATAAATATATATATATTTTTTTAAGGGAGGGAAAGGGTGAAGACACAGCAACCTTTGTTTCTGCATTTCTTTTATTATAACTATATAGTGTAGGTAGGTTTTTAAACAAGTTGTCTTTAGAAGCCCTCCTGATAAGTCTTTTATAGTAAATGTTAGTATTTATTCTGCAGCAATTCCTCAGTATGTATGAACTGACTAAAGGAGGTAACAGTCTGACATTGTCCAACCAGTGCTGACAGCATTGGGGTGTGAAGGGACATATGGTACCCCTTTGACAGGGTAACACACAACGGTCAATTTATTCATGAACACTCAGGGGGAATAACAAAGGAACAGTTTTGAGAAAGGATGCTACAGAGTTATTTTGCAAAGAGCGCGAGTTTACGTTTGGCTGTGTAACATAACTAAGAATAGTGGCAGGAACCCTGATGAGAGCCCCATTATTTTTTTTCATTTTATTTCTGAATAGAGGATGAAGCTATGTTGACCGTTGGGTGTTACCATGTCAAAGGGGTACCATATGTCCCTGCACACCCCAATGCTGTCAGCACTGCTTGGACAATGTCAGACTGTTACCTAACATGTAACCCCCCTCCAGTAGTCAGTTCATGCATACTGAGGAATTGCTACAGAATTCTTTCAGAATAAATACTAATATGTACTATAACAGACATGTCAGGAGGGCTTTTTAAAAACCTACCTTCATTATATAGTTAAAATGAAAGAAATGCAGAAACAAAGGTTGCTGTGTCATTACCCCCCCCACCCCCCCCCCCCATCATCATCTTCCTTCTCCCAAATCTACTCCTATATGCAGTGATTTGTTTGTTTTTTTTGTTTTTTTTAATTTAAGGCGTCAAACGAAGAACTTAGACAAGCTTCTTTCTTACTGGTGGCTCAGAAATCCGCGCTGGAGATGATCGTGAACATGTGCTGTAGTGATGGTTTGTACATAGTTTACTAATGTTGGCTTCTGGATACAGTCAGTGAATGTAAAGGAAGGAGGATGATGGGCTAGAACATAACATAAGGCTACTAATTCTGTAAAAACTACCCCCTCTCCCAAAAAACTGTCCCCACCTCCCCAATTACACCTTTATAAACAATTTTATGTGTTTTTCCAATAGTTTATGTAGTGCAAATATGTAGGCCTCCTTTAGGTATAAGGACAAATGAAAATGTATGACTCCTGTAAAGGTGAAATAAAAAATGAAATGTCGCTAAGGTGTTAACCTCTAGCAATTAAATATAGTATTGCCAAATAAGAACGTCTTGTACAAAAGGTATTAGTAGTAAACAAATGTAAGGCTAAGTTCAACGGCTAATTGCAGGGCGTACAGTACGCCCGCAATTGCGCTGGGTGTTCGGGAGCTCGCACTGACCGGCGCGTCTCCCGCGATGCAGACTGTCATTACTCGCGGCGTGTAAGCGTCGTGAATAAAGGACATGTCGCTTATCTCCCCGGGCGTACAATACGACGAGCGGGGAGATGAGCGACATGTCATTTATTCACGACGCTTACACGCCGCGAGTAATGTATTGTACGCCCGGGGAGAGGAGGCGTAATCCGTAGATCTCTATGGGAACTGTGGATTACCGTAATGACTGGGGCGCATTTCGCTCGTATTAGAGCGCAGTATGCTCACAATATGTGGCGAAATGCGTCCCAAAATAAGCCGTGTGATCATAGCCTAACAGTAGGTTTGCAGCACTGAAGATTTCATCACTTAAGGCCAGGTTCACACAGCGTATAGCAGCGCGTACTGCTATACACATTTTGTTACACGTATATGCTGGCCAGGGCGTACTTTCAATAGCACTCCGTTTCACTTTTAGTGAGTGCTGTGATTTTACTGTACATATTTGCGGGATGTACTTCGGGCACATTGCAGTGCAAGTACACCCTGCAGATATGCCATGTCAGCATACCCTAATCGGTGTAAAATCCGCGTACCGGTGAAGCATGGATTTGACGCTAATTTCAGAGGCAGGTTTTCATTCTGATTCCACTTAAAAAAATGACATGTCAGTTCTTTTTTCAGCTCTGAAAATCCACGTGATAAGCACAGCAAGAGGGATTTTCCTTTTGAAATGGTGTGAGGCGGATTGCAGTCAGATTTGATTGAGGCGGTTTCAGAGCTGAATCAGTGTCCAAATTAGGCATGTGAACAAACCCTGAAGTATGACCGTTGGGGTTTGCTTGGATTGCCATTTTCTTTCAATATCATGTCAGAAAACTAACACAAACAACATTGTTCTATCCCAGTTTTTCATTTGTGACCTATGAAGACTCATCTAATGAGGCAAGGCCAGTCATCACTACTTGATGTGACCTGGCCTGACCGGTCATCTAGATATGCTATAATCTACATCTGCCGAACACGGAGCGACGTTCAGATGAGAGATTGCCACTGCGTGTTTCAAAAGCGCAGCTCGGCTCCGTCTTGAAAAGAATCGACATGCAATTCTTTTCAAGACGGAGCTAAACTGCGCTTTTGAAACACGCAGCGGCGATCCCTTGTCTGAACGCCGCTGCGTGTTTGTCATAGACAGCAGTGATAATCTCACTGCTAATTGTTTAGAGTGGACCCCAAGACGGATCCTTAAAGCGCTTGTAACACAGAGTGTAAATTCCGTGTGAACAAGTCCTTACTGTGCTGAAAGATATTTAGAGCAGTGTTTGTTTGCATTACTCGATTACATGCAGAGAGTTAAAGGGATTGTCTGGTTATGAAAAAAGAAAAACACATTTTAGTGAGTCAAGTAGAGGGGATGAAAGAAAGGGGGAAAAAAACCTCTCCTCCTTCCCAGCACTGATCACAATGGTCTTTTAATGTTTAAATGACATGTGACTAGTGAGGTCTGTGATTAACGCTGGATTGGAGCCATTTTTGAAGACTTTTTTTTTGTCTTTTTACTCCCTCCCTGGCCTACAAACGGACAACTCCATTAATATAAACTGGCTTCTCAACAATATAGATTAACAAAAAAGGCATCTTCTAGCCTGTTAAAGGAGTCTTGTCAGTGATTAGCTTTCGACACATAGGGAAAGATAAATGATTACTATTACCAAATACATTGCTGTGTTGATTTTTGCTTTGGTTAGGGGATAAAGAATATTTTATTTCCTCTGAGTTTCTTTGGTTACTGACTATCTTTCCCCAACTCTTTCTGCTCGCTCTTTTCACATTGACCATGGTGAGTCACCCCCTGCAGATTCTTATCTCTAGCTGCTTTTACTTGACTACATGAAAAGGTTTCACTCCTTAGGGTATGTTCACACCGCTTAATTGCGGGGCGTACAGTACGCCACGCAATTATGCTGGGTGTTTAGGAGCGGCACGGTGGACGGGGGGCTGGCTCATAGACTGCCATTACTTGCGACGCGTAACTGCCGTGAATAAATGACATGTCAATTATCTCCCCGCTCGTACAATACGATCATAGTGTACGAGCGGAGAGAGGAGGCGTAATCCATAGTTCTCTATGAGAACGGTGGATTACCGTAATGATTGGGGCACATTTCGCTCGTATTAGAGCGCAGTACACTCTCAATACATGGCGAAATGCGCCCCAAAATAAGCCGTGTGAACATACCCTTAGAGCTCTGCAGCCATGTGTAACGCTTTATAAACCTCCAGCTGTCATGTTCGTGTCACAGGAATAGGTATGAACAGCAGAGCTGATGTCAGTCACTGCTCTAGACCTGCGCATACCCTGAACAGGATGTAAGTCTTTAGTTGGCTGTGGCTCTGTGAAACTGCATGACTAGAGAACCCCTTTAATGATACCAAATCAGAAAAGCAACCAATATTTATGACATTAGGTAGTACAAGTACACTTTTCTCTTATGCTATAATAACTATAATAAAAATTCCTTTTCAGAGCCATCTGATGATGAATGGGAAGAACTTTCTAGCAGTGACGAGAGTGAATTATGTCTAGAAAAATCATTAGCTGATGGAGGCCAACTTATGTCGCCACTGTGCCTGTCTTCCGAAGTGCTCTCCTCCCTCATGAACCACTTAATCCCAAAAAAGGTTCTTTCTAAATAGTGCACTTTTTGTCTTCAGTTTGATTTGCTTGGATGTAGTCAAATGTAGTTCTTGCTATAGATTAGGCTGTTACCACCTTGTTTTACTTCTCTCATGGTAATGAGACATTTTTCATATTAATCGGTGTACTTTTTTGTATCCTAAAGCTACTTTCCAGCTACATGACCAGTTTGTGGATTTAAATTGCTTGCTATGTGCCTAACATGTTGCCGTTGGATAATTTCCTTACATCTGATGTCTTCCTGTGGATGTAAACTTTTTTTCCTATTGTCTTCCTCAAGTAATATGTCACAATAAGGCTAGGTTCACACGGCTTAAATGCACGGCGTAATTACACCCCGCAATTACGCCGTGTGGCCGGGGAAGGGAGCGGGGGGCCAGCACCTCCCCGGCCCATAGACTTGCATTACCAGCGGCGCGTGTACGCCGCTGGTAATTCACATGTCACTTATCTCCCCCCTGGGCGTATTCGCCGAGCAGACAGAGTAGACGTAATCCATAGTTCTCTATGAGAACTGTGGATTACCGTAATGACTTGGACGTATTCCAGCCGTAATTTGCGGACTGAAATACATCCAATTTTAAGCCGTGAGAACATGGCCTTATAGTAACTGCCAGTAAATCTCATGTAGCTGTGGATAATGGTTGTCAGTATCCAGCATACCCTCTCTCTTTTGGTGTTAGATCGCATAGCAACAGCCCAGTCTTGAGAGAAAGCTGCTCACTTTAGTGTCCCTTTGCTGGGACTAGAACGGTTTGAGAGGCAGTATCTAAGGTTATGTAAACTTCTAGTAAAGCAGTTATTTTTGTCTGAAATTCCGTTGGGTAAAACCTAGGTCCGTGAGTGTTTGCGTTATTCAAGAAAATACATTTGACTACTCCCTTTTTCTTTTTTTTTTTTTTTTTTTTTAATGGTAATTTTAATGAACTGATCAACTGAAAATGTGGTATTCCTTAATAACTGGCATAGCTTAATATCTCTTTTCTACTCAATTAGGTGCTTGAAAAAACACGTTTTCCAGATGATGGTGCTTTACAGATATGTAGACAAAACGCTGCATGGAAATTGTTAATTACAAAGTAATTTTTTTAAGGTTTATTACAAAGTAATGGAAAGTTGTGCCAATTGTAACACATAGGTAGTCTATTCCAGGGGTCCCCAACTCCAGTCCTCAAGGCCCACCAACAAGTCTTGTTTTCAGGATTTCCCACAGAATACACTGACAATAATTAAATCACCTGTGCGCTGCTAAGGAAAGCCAGAAAACATGACTTATTAGGGCTTGTTCACACCGAGTTTTGGCTCCATATTAACATACGCTTTTTAGATGCATCTCGGGGACCGACAGAACGGACCCAGAGACGCATCTAACCATTAGCAGTGTGTTTAACACTGCCGGCAACGAGGAACACGCATCGGCGTACACATGAGAGATCGCCGCTGCGCGTTTGCCCTGCGCCTGTCAGGTCCACTTTACAGACCCGATCAAAGAATCGCATGTCAATTCTTGGATCGCATCCGCAAGACGGACCTGACAGCCGCAGGTCAAACGCGCAGCGGTGATCTCTCATGTGAACGCCGCTGCGTGTTCCTCGTTACCGGCAGTGTTGGGGGCCGTTCATACGGCATATTTGGCCGCGGATTGGCGCCGTACTGCGCGCCGGATTTGCGCTGCAGTAATTACGGCAATCCACCATCGCAGTAATTACGGTAATCCACCGTTCTCATAGAGAACAGTGGATTCCGTCGCTCCTCCCTGCTCGGCGAATCCGCCGGGCGGGGAGAAACTGACATGAACATTATCCAGGCGCAATACGCGCCGTGGATAATGAAAGTCTATGGGGCTGGCGGGCCGCGCCCCCGCACCTGCCCCTTATTCAAGCCGGAATTGCGAGCGCATTACGGCTTGAATAAGCCGTGTGAACCAGAGCTTAAACACACTGCTAATTGTTAGATGCGTCCCTGAGTCCGTCCTGTCGGTCCCCGAGACGCATCTAAAAATACAGAGCCAAAACTCCGTGTGAACAAGCCCTTAGTGGGCCTTGAGGACTGGAGTTGAGAACCCCTGGTCGATACAATAATAGGATAATCCTTAAAGACTGTTTGCTCTACGGGTATGTTCCCACCTTTTGGATGCTTCTTTTTTTAGACAGAAAAATCAGTGTCAAATACTTTGTGTGAAAACTGCCCCATATTTTCTAGTTTTCAGATGAGGATTTGATGAGGTTTTTTCCCCAAGTGTGTTTTCAGTGCTGTTATTTTCTGAAATGCCCGTACAATTTTTTTTTTGCCAGGGTGGCTTTTGGACACTGATCGGTGACCAAAACAGTCCACATTTTGTGTGAGGCGTTTTGGAGTCTGCGTTGAAGCTCTTTTTGGGGGGGCATTTTACTTGCCGAAAATGCCTCAAAAATTGACGTAGCTTATTTTTCAGTTGAAACCGCACTGAAGATAAGTAAAAAACTCCATTTTATGAGCGATGACATGGTTTTTTACGTGGGAATTGACTGGAGGCATTTTATAATTAATTTCAAGGTTGTTTTGGGGATAGAATCCGCAAAAATTTGTTGTGTGAACATATATTCCCTTGTTTAATTAGATTGGAATAAATGGAATTAGACTGTTATACAGGGAAACTGAACACCTACAGACTGAAACATTGGGGCAGAATTCTGGCTCAATTTTCAGCAAAATACTGGAGTACATTCTTTACGCCACAATCACTATGTATTTAAGACCCTTTTGAGTCTGACAAAAGGGGTGTGACTTTGTGAAATGGGGTGTGGGGTTAACTGGAAAGGCATGAGGCATACTTTGCAGCAAAAGTGCCAAAATGTTGGTGCAATTAGTGGCATTCCCTAAACCAACTAACAAAATGTAAATGAAGTCTAAACATGCCAGATTTATTAACACCATATTTGTAGACTGTCTAATCTAAGTTTACACTATATAATTTTTAGACCGTATTGCTAAATCTGTCTCATTCTATTACTTATGAAATATACTACTCACAAAAAGTTAGGGATTTGTGACTTTTTGGTGAAATGTATGGAAAATACAAACATTTTATGCTTCAGTGATAATTTATCCTGAAACTAGGCCTTTTAAGTCCTAACATACACTGTTGATTTTACGCAAAACACACTTATGTAAACGGTTACGAATGGTCTGACGTTGCACTGGTTTGTCTCTCAAACGTAATTGGAGTTTTATGGCATTCATCCAGCTGTTGGGAAACTACAACTCCCATCATGCATTTGTATAATCGACAGTGGGCTCTAAGCTCAGTGGCCACTTCCGTCTGAAAGCATCCTGCTTGAAGCCTTGTAATGGTGAGGTACTGATGATCAATTGTAAGGTGTTGTCTTGGTCTCATGATGTCAAAATGTGAATAGCAAGATGAGGAGAACTGTTTAAATCCCAATCCAAATTAATCCCCCAAATTTATTGGACGATTTAGGAATCAAACACCTGTTGGGAATTTTGCCATTAAACTCCGTGTTGGAGATCAGCAAGTTGTTAAAAGGTACTGAAACGTTGAACATGTGCTTTTCTAAAGTTAAGTGATAGACTCATTTAGTTGATTTAAAAAAAAAAAATCAGGAACTTTTATGTTTATCCTGAAATTTCCACCAAAAGCCAAATATCCCTAACTTTTTGTGACTAGTGCATATTAACCCAGCACCCCTTACCATGAGTCTACGAGCCTCTTCTTTTTTTTTTATGGGTACACTTTCCCATTATTTTACCAGCAAACATTTTTAGATCCAGTGGTTTATTCTACAAGTATTTTTGTGGCTTTAGAATATTTGCTATAGTATATGTGCTTAAATGGGTTAGTCCATAAATAGTATTATATCTGTTAGAATAAACCAAGTTATAAACATTTTCTTTTATTATATTTATGTATAATAAGTTTTTTGTTGTTTTAGAATGTCCACTGTCCAGCATAGAGCCCTGACCTGCCTGCATAACATCTTGTCTGTACTGGACATTGAAAGTTTAGGAGGAGCGTCTGCACTACAGGAACTTTCTCAACATCTTTCAGAATTGGTCTTCTCTCAAACAGGTATAATAGTATTAAGATTTATTTGCAAAACATGGAGGCGGGGGAGGGGGGTGGAGTTAAATGGAACCTGTCACATAGGTTATGCCCCCCTTGCTGAGGACAGCACAAGCTAGTGTCAGACCTGCTGTTGCCAGCATTGTCTCCCTTATTCTGTAAGATGCTGTAGTTTTCATGTATTTAATGCTCAAAGCTGTAGTTTTCAGCCAGAAGTCATTCAAAGTGTCAGTTTTTTCAAACCCCACCCACCTGAGGCTAGCCCCGCCCACCTCAACTGATAAACCTATTACTTTGAATAGGTAGAAACATGTGAATAACTGTCAGTGGGTGGGGCAAGCCTTTGGTGGACGGGGCTAACACCTGCTCATGAATAAGATTTGAGAGGTAAATGCTCTAAAACGACAGCATCTTACAGAATAAGGGACACAGCGCTGGAAACAGCAGGTCTGTCATTAGCTTGTGCTGCCCTCAGCAAGGGGGGCATAACCTATGTGACAGGTTCCCTTTAAAACAGTAACTTAAAAGGAACTTGTCAGGTGGTTTATGCCACCATATCTCGGAGCAGGTTGTTAGAGGGAGAGAAGCGGAACTCTATGATTTGCAGTAGGATTTCTGAGTAAAAAGTAGAGAAAATACCAAACAGACTTTTTAAGACAGTGGAAGTCCTGTTTACCCCACCCACATACAGTGATTGACAGCTTTCCCTGTATCGGTGTGTACAGAGCAAATGGTTGATTGCTATATGTGGGTGAGGTTGGCAGTACTTTGGGGTTGGCAGTTTCACGTTTACAATTTTATTTACTCAGCAATTTAGCTGTATATTATATAAACCTGCATGTCACAGAGCTCAGCTTATCCCCCTCTATCTATCTCCCTCTGTCAAGTTCTAGATAAGGTAACAAAAATCACTGGTTCACTTTAGGTTTCTGATGAGATAGGAGGAAGATTTCAGACTGGTGCAGATTTTAGTGAGTTCAACTGACCTACATTATCTACTGACCATATATTTCCCCAGATAGAACACAGCTAAGAATCGGTCAACTACTAAATAACTAAAGATGAAAACTATGCATGGGTGTAAATGATCTGTAAAGGGACTGCCTAAATCATAAAAACAACATTCGTGCCAATAAGTTGTCTTGTATTAACTGAAACTCATTCAAGCAAATGGTGCAATACTAGACACAGCCATATGTCTGTCTTGTTCTAAAATGAGGTTTTGTTAGTGTTTTTCTATTTGCCTGTTTTCATTAGGTGGCCCAAAACAGGATGAGTTTTTAGAGGCGGCATCCAGTGCCGTACGAGCATTACTACAGACCATGGCCTCTAAAGGAATACCACAGGTACTTATCAAAGGTTTACTAAGTAGAGTGCAGATTGGAATGCATTGTGATATACTAGACAAATAAAATTATTTCAAACTTTATCCAGTGTATTAGATCTAAGCTCTTACCTCTAATCTTTTCATACATGTTTGCTTGTTCTTTTAGTGCCGGACTCCAGAGCAGGTTATGAGTTTTGCTGAAGCCTGTGTGCAGAGCAGCAACGCCAGTACAAGGGTGAATGCAGTCAGCATCATTGGGATTACAGGCAGTGTGCTGGCAAAAAGTGACAACACCGCTGAGACACTGAAGGTAGCATATCCTGTATTTTTTTGTGATCTTAATGGAATAATACACTTCTGATTTTACTAACATTTACTTTACTTGCTACTGCCTCTAGCCTACTAGTACAAAAGACTTGATTTACCACCTAATACTCAGAGCTTGCATGTGCAAAGTTCTTTATCCCTGGAGGCTTGCCAGCTATCCAACAGAAATCTGCTTATGTATGACGTTTAGTACAGGCTTCTTGAACCCACATGGCAGTCCCATTACGGTCCTGTACATAAGCACTAACACAACTTTTGATGATTGTGCTTTCTAAGCAATTTAGAGGGACTAAAAAGTTTCTGATTAAGCCAAAGAAAACTGCTGGTTTAAGCAGCAAAAAGTGTATAAAAATCAATCGTTTTCTAACACAGAAAAGTGCATAGTTGAAAGAAATGGTGATATGATATTGGGACCTATCATTTACTGTTCAGTGGTTGACACAAAGATCACGGTTGTATGTTTGGCCACATCCATTAGAGATCCTGGTGCCATACTGTAAGCATTCTATGAATCTGTTGTCTATTTGTGGCTCTCCAGTTGTTGGGACTCTAAGGCCTCGTTCACACGGCTTATTTCGCCGCGGATTGGCGCCGTACTGCGCGCCAGATTGGCGCTGCAGTACGGCGCCAATCCGTCGCAGTAATTACGGTAATCCACTGTTCTCACAGAGAACAGTGGATTCCGTCGCTCCGTCGCAATACGCGCCGTGGATAATGTAAGTCTATGGGGCCGGCGGGCCGCGCCCCCCGCCCCGCCCCTTATTCAAGCCGGAATTGCGAGCGCAATCCGGCTCGCAATTCCGGCTTGAATAAGCCGTGTGAACGAGGCCTAAGGCTATGTTCACACGGCTTAAAATGGGCCATATTTCGGTCCGTAATTACGCGCCGAAGTGCGCAAATTACGGGCTGAAAACGGCCCAGTCATTATGGTAATCCACAGTTCTCATAGAGAGCTATGGATTACGTCTCCTCTCCATGCTTGGCGAATCCGCCGGGCGGGGGGGATAATTGACGTGAATTACTAGCGGCATATACACGCCGCTGGTAATACAAGTCTATGGAACGGCGAAGTGCCGGCACACCGCTCACTCTCCCGCCCCGACCACACGGCATAATTGCGGGGCGTAATTACGGCCCGCAATTATGCCGTGTGAACATAGCCTAACTCTCAGCTCAGCTTTAATAAATGAGTCCATACTCTAGGCTCTTGCAGGGTGAATCCTTCCACCAAAGGGAATGACTATTGTCAGCAATTTTATTGTTAACAAGTTATAGTGCTGTGTTTGCTGCCATTCTATTTCTTAGAAGGTTGGGTGATGTCTAGTGGGACTGTTGTGGGATAGTCCAGAACCATGTTCAGCCCCACTCTCTTCACTATTAGCAAAGAAAGAAGAGGTCTTTATCCTTTCTCTGTTCTTGCATCAGCTACCACTGCCACTATCTCTGAAGAACATTTAGTAGCAAGCATCCCTGGCTACGAGAACTAACACTTGGCAATACCCTATTAGCACTGACTCCTATGCAGTTGCATGGTCACAGTCTGCTCTGACTGCTCATATCTATAGCTGGAGGGTTTGAAAGCATGTAAGCACTGCATATTTCCTTCCACTGCAGGGTTTTCAAATTAGAACAAGGTCTTCATGTTTACCAGAAATGGCTTCATCTTTGGTCTCTGCTCTATGCATATATGGTGTAGATGCAATAAGCCAGCTTAACAAACCACAGAGAAATATCCAAGAGTAGCTGCCTGGAAAGCCATGCTAGCATAGTCTTGGTTATAAGCAAGGTCACTTTCAACGTCTGGCATAATTTGTGTGCCATTGTGGTGGTAGCACCATATTCTTGTGGTCCCTGCTGTACAAGCAGTGTGCCTACCTCACAAGCTGCGGTATAAGCCCTGGGCTTTCTTGAAGATAATCCAAGCATCTACCATTGCACTTCTGTATTAGACTTATGATGGACAGTTAGGCTATGTTCACACGGCTTAATTGCGGGACGTAATTTCGCCCCGCAATTACGCCGTGTGGATGGGGGCGGGGCGGAGCGGGGGAGTAAGACAGGGGGCCGGCACTTCGCGCCCATTGCTATCACTGCTAGCGGCGCGTATACGCCGCTAGAAAGTGAATGTCAATTTATCTCCCCGCCCGGCGGCTTTGGGCCGGGCGGGGAGAGGAGACGTAATCATAGTTCTCTATGAGAACTGTGAATTACCGTAATGAATGGGCCGTTTTCGGCCCGTAATTTGCGCACTTCGGCGCGTAATTACGGACCGAAATACGGCCCATTTTAAGCCGTGTGAACATGGCCTTAATGGTGGACTTTACACTGCCGTTAAGTGGGGAGGTGGTCAATACAGTCTAACATATTCTACATTATATTTCTTAGAATGCGTTTTCTTCAAGATCAAAAAAACTTTGACAGATTCAGTATGATAGAAGCTATAGTAACATATTGTGCTATATTTTCACCTCTAACAGTAACAATGTAAACTACATAGAACAATTGAGGAGGCAGAAACTCTACTCATCGTTTATACGTGTCTGTTGGCATACAGGTGAAAAATGTTAATTAACATTTAACAGTCCTCCCTGCATCTTGGACTGTTAGATGCTTAACACTAGAAGTCTTATGCATGTAAACTTTTATTAGTGGTATAAAAAAAAAATATTTTCTTCAGCTTATAGGAAACTTCCTCCTTGGAATTGCTGCTAGTGATCCCTCTCTAGTAGTATCTGGAGGAGCACTGGATGCAATCTTTGATGTATTTGCTGATGGTAATGAAGCAGAAAAGGCTGCAGTAGAGATAAATTTACTCCAGGCTCTTAAGAAAATACAACCAGCTTTCAAATCAAAGGTACGAGCTTCATTTTTTGTGCACATTAAAGTAGTATTCCTATTTTAGACTCTGACCTATTGCTAGCATTGGTCATCAAATTCTTAAAGGTGCAGGTCCCACCTCTGTGACGCACACCTATCACGGGAACAGGCCCCTAGAAGTTATAGAGCAGACTGGAGAGCTAGTCATGCTTGTGCATGACTCTCCATACTGTTTTATGGGAGTTCTGAGCAGAGACAAACATGGCACTCGGCTGCACTCAGAACTCCCATACAATAGACTGGAGAGCCATACGCAAACATGACTAGCTCTCCAGTCTGCTTTGCAACTTTACTGGTCCTGTTTCCGAGATAGGTGGGACCCACACCTATCGGACTTTGATGGCATATGCTAGAGATACGACAAAGTCTATGGTTGTGGTAAGTGATATCTATCTTTGCAGCATTCTTTCCAAACCTGCCCAAACCTTTTGCTCAGTACTGCAAAGATGACCACTTGAGGGAAAAAAACAATCACATTTTTCTAATCATTTCTGATCTGGAATTATACATCAGGTAAAGGCCCAGGGGAGATGGCAGTATTTACCTCAACAGCCAATACAAAGGCATACTTATTTTACAAAATTTTGGATGCTTCTGATTCCATTGATTAAAAAAAAAACGTTGAAAGTAAGTCGCCTTGCTGCAAAACAAAGTGTTCAAGGTTACATTCCGAAAACTTGATGAATGCTACAGCTGACATCCCGCAGCATCGGCCCCGACAAAAGATCACTCCGAGGGAGGGGGCCTTAGTTATTCCAATATAGCTATTGCAATAGCTAAGTGAGACGCAGAAGGAGCGAGCGATTTTTGTTCATCCCGCATCAAAAACTCATATAAACACCAAAATGATACAAATTAAAAGGTCAATTCTTCCTGCAAAAAGCCTTTACACAGCTCTGTATGTGGAAAAATAAGTTATTGTCATTACTAAATATTTTTACACAATAAAAACACTTTTTTTAAAGTGCTTCAACATAAAAAAAACTATATAAATTGAGTATCGCTGTAATCGTATCGACCCACAGAGTAAAACTAACTTGTCGTGTACTGCACGGTGAGTGCTGTAAAAAACTAAAACTAAAAAAACACTACTAGGATTGCAGCATTTTCTTCACCCTGCATTCCAAAAACAGATTTAAAAGCGATCAAACAGCCTTGTCCCCCAAAAACTCTAATAAAAACGTCAAATCATCCCGCAAAAAACAAGCCCCTATACATCTCTGTAAACAGAAAAATAAAAAAGTTATGACTCTCGGACTATGGCGATGCAAAAATGTGTATTAAGTTTTGAATAAAAGTATTTTTATTGTTTAAAAGCAGTAAAACATTAAAAAAAATACAAATTGGGTATCTCTGTAATCATATTGACCTGCTGAGTAAAGCTAGCATGCCATTTATACCACACGGTGACCACTGTAAAAAAAAAACAAAAAAAAAACACTATCAGGATTGCTGTATTTTGTTTAAAATGCCTCACAAAAACCTTAATAAAAAGTGATCAAAACGTCATATGAACCCCATAATGATACCAATATAAAGTCAGCTCATCCCGCAAAAATCATGCCCCTACACAGCTCCATATACAGCAAAATAAAAACGCTATGGCTCTGACTGACAGCATAAAAGCGCAGTTTTTTCTAAATGCATTGCGTAAAAGTGATAAAATATAAAAACCTATATAAAATTTATTTTATTGTAATTGTACTAACTGCATGGTAAAGTTATCATGTCATTTATACCGCACTTCAAACGCTGTAAAAATGAAGCCCAAAAAGCAATGGTGGAAATGTGCTTTCACCCTGTTTTCATGACCCAATGCTAAAAAACAAACAAACTATGGAACACTTGTGCGCCCAAAATGCACAATATACCCCTAGATGAGATCCATGAGGGGTGTTGAATCCAAAATGGCGACTTCTGGAAGTTTTCACCTGTTCTGGTACTCTAGGGGCCTTGCAAATGCGACATGGCACCCACCAATATCTGCATTCCAAAAGCCAAATGGCGCTCCCTCCCTTGTACGCCCTGCCATGCGCCCAAACAGTAGTTTACACCCGCATGTAGGGTATTGCTGAACTTAGAAGAAATTGCATAGGAAACTTTGGAATGCTTTTTTTTTTTCCAGGATTCTTTGTAAAAAAAAACTTTTTCATCTAAAATTGCAGATTGTGGTAAAAAAAAAATAAAAAAACTTGATTTTCACAGCCTAAAGCTAAAAAAAAAATCTGTGAAACACCCGTTGGTCGATATATTCACTACAGGTTTTAGCATCTTAATGTCCGCAAACCTGAAATGGCGCCTAAATAAAATCGTATTGAAAATGAGGCCCCAAAGTCTGGTAGGTGCTCCTCCTAATCTGGGGCTTGTGATTGAGCCAAATAGCGCACTAATAGCGCATATGGGATATCTCTGAAAACGGCAGAATCTGGGGAATAAATATTAAGTTGCATTTCCGTGGTCACATCTAATGTGTTCCAGTGAATAATGGATAAAAATTGAAAATCTGCAAAAAAAAAAAAAAGGGAAGTTTTGAAATTTCAGCTGCACTTTGCTTTAATTTCTGTGAAAATCATAATGGGTTAATAAACTTCCTAAATGCTGTGTTGAATACTTTTAAGGGGTGTAGTTTCTTAGATGGAGTCATTTATGGGGGTATCTAACATACAGGCCATACATTTCTAAGCCCCCTAATGTCGTAAAAAAAAAATTCAAAAATTATGCCAACCTACAATAGACATGGTAGATGGTAGTTATAAACCATTTTGTGGTGAATAATTATCTCTTGCACACAGAAATTTTAGAACTTTGAATTTTTACAAAATTTCACTAAATTTTAATATTTTTCACAAACAAGGAATTACTAACAAAGTACAATGTGCGACACGTATGAAATTTTGCCGTTTTTAAACGCCAAATTTAATGCGCATAATATTAGTCCAGAATACGCCCCATTTATGAACCCACTCTACTGCGGGTCATAAATAAGACATGTTGTAGCGCTTTTACGACATTACTGGCTCAGGTATACCACTCTAAAAGTGGTTTACCTGTTCCAGCAGTAATGCGCCTCTAATTGCTGTGACGAAGCTAAATCTATAGCTTCATACGGTTCTAGTGTGCCCTGTCTCCCGCACGCCCCATGAAGTCATGCGCATTACAAGGTGCTGCGGGCGCTACGTAATGCGCCTGATAATGGCATGCGGGACCTTTTAAAAATGTAGAGAATGGAGCTGCGCCCGATATCGGGCTGAGAAGACGCCAGATATCTAGCGCAGCCCGTTCATACATGCCGCCCAGTGTGTCACAAGAAAACAATCTCTGAATCGCATAGATAGCTAAAAGTGTCAAAAAGTTATTCTCCCCTAAAGTGACACGTCAGATTTAAAAAAAATAGGGCTGTATCAGGAAGGCCAATCTGGCTGGGTCCTTAAGGGGTAAACTAAGCCAACTAATAACTGGTATAAACTTTGAAACATCAGGCATATGTTTAGACATTTTACTCCTATAGCATGGGCTACTGTGATAACTCTGTCAAAGTCTTGGACAGTATCTGTAAATTTGCCCCATTATTTTGCAATATTGGCCATTTGTGTATTTGCTATAAAGTAGAAAAAACTGTGTTTGTGATTCCATAATTTTTGTCAAGGGGTTTTATGTGTTTCTCAAGTCTGTACTTGAATGTTTTACATGGTTATATGTATAGTTATGCATAAATGGTAACTACCATGACGCAACATCAGCACTTCCAATAGTAGATCCAGAACGTATTTCTTGTCTTAAATGTATTTATTTTTCTTCAACAGATTCGTAAAGAAGGCCGTGAGAAATACGGTACTGACCAGTTGTGTGTCCTGGATAATATAAGAACCAATCTTAGGCGGTTCATTTCTTACCTTGAAACTGTGGAGAAAAAAAGTAAGAACCGAACTTGACAAGAAGAATGTATGCTCTATGTGTCTAATTAAAGACCGTTGCACAAAGAAGGCCGGGACAGCTTGGACTTTTTTTCACGTTTGTTTCATAAAACTTGGGAACTTTGTTTTTCCAGCTTTTTTTAGATGGGTCCCTTTTTAATAAATATTCCGGATGTTGAATGTAAAGTTTACTACCGGTTCCAAAGGACCCAACATCATGAAAGGGTCATTATTTGCTCACAGATCTTTGAGAGTTGGTGAAATGAGTAATACAAGTACATATTTAGCTACTTTTGTATTAAGACTCAATAATAAGTAGGAAAAGAATGACTCTTTATTTGGCTGGAATTTATAATATTCTGCATTTTTCAGCCTTCTGAACATTATAGATATTTAATATCCTAAGTGTATAAAACATGCGAAAGCAAAAACAAATAACTTATCTAAAAAAAAAAATAATCAAATAAAATCTGAAGTACAAATGTTGAAACAGACCTACCAGCCTATCACTATTGCTTATAGGTCCTCTCTATTTCCTAGCTAAACATTTCAGTCCCAGGAGCTTAAGTTTTACAGCATTGCCTTTCTGAGGAAACACATACCCACATACGTTTAATTTGCATTTGTATATTGCTGCATTTTGCATAGACTGTTTTTGATCTACTATTTCATTTTCTCAACATCTGTGTGCTTGGCATTCCACATTCCCCAAATCTTCCTTTTTCAGCTAAAAAAAAAAAAAAATACACCATTACAAACTAAAAACTTAAAATTTAAAACTATAGTATTTTCGGCTTCTATTATTAGGACACTGAAGAATGTGGTTATAATATGCTGTTGTCACTTGAGACAAAAGTGTTTATTCCTCATGCAAAATCTATATCTGTCCTGCTTTACAACTCTCCATTTGGTTCTATGGGATTTCCAAATCCAGCCGAACACTGAAGTGCAACTTGCTGTTCATTCTGAGCGAACGCTTTGGGGGGCCAGTTCTTGAAATAAGTGCAAATAAGTCTCAAAGTTGGGATTTACACCTACTAGACTTTGAAGGCATACCCCATTTAAATTGTCCACTTAAAGAGAACCTGTCACATAGTTTTTGCCCCCTGGCTGAGGGCAGAACAAGCTAGTGTCAGACCTGCTGTTTCCAGCGCTGTGTCCCTATTCTGTAAGATGCTGTAGTTTTCGTGTATTTAATGCTCAAATCTGCAGTTTTCATCCAGAGGAGTCATCCGAAGAGTCCTTCAGAGTGTCAGTTTTTTTCAAACCCGGCCAATCGGAGACTAGCCCCGCCCACCTCAACTGATAAACCTATTACTTTGAATAGGTAGAAACGTGAATAACTGTCATTGGGTGGAGCGAACACCTGCTCATGAATAAGATTTGAGGGGTAAATGCTCTAAAACTACTGCATCTTATAGAATAAGGGGCACAGTGCTGGGAACAGCAGGTCTGTCACTGGCTTGTTGTGCCCTCAGCAAGGGGGGCATAAACAATGTGACAGGTTCCCTTTAAGTCTATTGTAGGAAAACCCCTTTAGGCTATGTTCCAACTGGTCAGTAGGCTCCTAAATAATACATATGGGTAGTCCTACTGGAAACTGAAGTAGACCCATGGAAATCCTTGTTGCTTGCTGGATACAGGTTAGGCTATGTTCACACGGCTTATTTCGGGACATATTTATGGACGTATTTACGTCCGCAAATACGTCCCGAAATACGTTTCAAATAATGAACAATTAGATTAGCATTGATTCCAATGTAAAATACGACTCGTCATTCACACGAGGCGTATTTTAGCGACGTATTTGCGGGCGTAAATACTCCGTAATACATCGTAAAATTAAGTCCCCTGTCACTTATTGAGGCGTATTTTGCAATGTAAATCCCCATAATAAAGAATGGGGAATGTATTTACGACGCGACATACGTGCCACACTTTGGGACACGTATTTGAAACGTATTTTGGAACGTATTTGCGGACGTATTTACGTCCGTAAATACGCCCCGAAATAAGCCGTGTGAACATAGCCTTAAGGTTTAGCTTGATGGCACTAGGAGGCTGACTTTCCTGGCTGTGGGCGCTCGCCACCACCCCCTACCCTTAGATGGGGAAACGGAGACCACATTATATCAGTTTGTTGTCCTCTTGAGGTAGGAGGGCCAACACTGTTGATTTTATCAGACTCTTACCCCCTTCTTCAAAATATCAAATTGAAAAAGGTCATTCTAGCTTCTGTGTTGCCCACTTCCTATGATATCAGTCAGTGCTCCTTGCTCCCTTTCTCTTGGAGTTTTTTCACAACTGGATGAGAGAACCTGAAAAGGTGACCCTGTCTTTTTGGTATGTCTCCTAGTTCTATGGGAAAACTAACTCCAACAGGACACGAAAAGGAAGCAAGGCTCCACACAAGATATCCACATTCTCAACCCTCCAAAACAGGTTCTGATAGGACCATCTCTGCCTAAAAGTCAGCACCTCAAATCCCCACTCCTTGCCCCCTTTCCTCCCTCAGCCTTGATCCTTTGAGGGGGCTGGTGCTTCCTCATTTTTAGGATTTATGAATCTGAGACCTCTCGGACGCATAGGTTTGAATATGTTTTTTTTTTTTTTTTATTAAAAATACTAAATGATACAAATGATAAATTCTCTCCTCTAAGAAGTTCTGGTCCCAGTCCCTTAGGAGGAAAAGTTGAGAGTATTTAATGCAGTTCTCTCTGTGATCCTTAAGAAGGGCAAGTCGGTCTGTCTGTCCCATCATGGGCTTAACACGCCTCAGTTGCTTCATTAGGCCATGTTCACACGGCTTAAAATGGGCCGTATTTCGGTCCGTAATTACGCGCCGGAGTGCGCAAATTACGGGCTGAAAACGGCCCAGTCATTACGGTAATCCACAGTTTTCATAGAGAACTATGGATAACGTCTCCTCTCCCTGCTCGGCGAATACGCCGCGGGGGGAGATAATTGACATGTGAATTACCAGCGGCGTATACGCGCCGCTGGTAATGAAAGTCAATGGGCCGGCGAAGTGCCGGCCCCCCGCTTCTTCCCCCGGCCACACGGTGTAATTGCGGGGCGTAATTATGTCCCCCAGTTAAGCCGTGTGAACATAACCTTAGTGTGTTTCAGTTCAATATGGATTCACTGATGACAGTGATTACTTATGTGGAACATCTTCTTGGTGGACATCATCTTTTGCATCCCCATATGTCTGGCCCACCATTGCGTTCTAAGAGTTACAGTTTAAACCTGCCACTGTCTGTGGCTTTTTTTTTTTTTTTGCCATGGCAACAGCACATTATGTTTTCCACGGTCATGCCCATTCTTGGGTCCACGGGGATCTCTGATATTCTCTACCTGAATGTCCGTATGGTGAAGACTCCCTCTAACTATGAAAACCTAGACACTCCAAATGACCCTGGACACGCTTACTTCAGTTAGGTGATAAATTGTCTGAAGTCCTCACTTATTCTAACCATGTAGATAACCGTTGTAGGCATAGTGTTAAATGCAAGATTTAGGGCCACATGTATGAAAACTGTCTAGGTCTAAAACTCACTTTCTTGCCCATAACAACCAATCGGAGCGCCCCTCTCATTTTTCCAGAGCACTCTATGAAATGAAAGGAGTACTCTGATTAGTTGCTATGAGCAACAAAGTGAATTTTAGACCTAGTCCGTTTTCATACATATGGCCCTTATTGTTAATATGACATTTAGGGCCACATGTATGAAACTGTTTAGGTCTAAAACTCACTCTTTTGCCCATAGTAACCTATGGGCAGAAAAGTGAGTTTTAGACCTAAACAGGTGTTAACAGTGTTTAATAGGACACTTACACTAACCTTGCAGATAACCTTCGTAGGCATATAGTTAAATACCACATTGGTTCCGTTTCTTCCCTAGCATAGGCTTTACTCGTTTTCCTTCATTTTCTGCATGTGGTTTCTCGGCTTCATGGTCTTGTAAGTTTAGGACATTTCCTTATGCTTCACTTTATACTCACTTAAATAGGTGATTTTTGGCCCTTTGGAATCTTGATCCACACTGGACCTTACTATTCTGCTTCCCCTGGCAATACACAGCGACCCTAGAATGATGACTCTCTTCTCCAGCTATTCCTCAGGGTCGGTTTTTCTTCCTGCTTGATTAGACAGTGATCACAAAGGTCTCTAACTTTTCAGGGATAGGGTGGAGTCTTCTTAACTCTTCTATTTTTCTGGATATCTACTAGTACTATTGAATGGGTTTCTCCTCTTTTGTTCTAAGTTATGGTTTAACTTTTTGTTGGAATCTCCTTCTGTTTCCTACTGCATGTGTACAAACAGATTAGTTTAATTTTTCCTTCATAGCCCAAACCCCACCTGCAACACTTTTTGAATTACTATATGACTTGTAGTGGCAGCAGCATATAATAAAAGGGATTTAATAAAAGGGAATTAGCAAAAAAAAGTAGTAGAAAAGTCAAAACTATCAACCTAAATTTTCATAGGTTTTAAAGGCCAAACATTCAACTGTTGCCAAAACTTTTATATATGGCCATTTTACACAAATGAAGGCTAAACCTCTCTGGTAATGAGTGTGCCCTATCATGATTGTTTTTGGTCCTAAATGGAAGAACACTTATCCAAATGCAAAAACATACTTTTACAATAGAAATTATAGATGTTCCGTTATATTGTAATAGGCTAATCAAGTTTTTTTCTTAAATGCTCAGACCTTTCTATCTGATATAGTGCTTGATCTAAGTGGATATCAAAACTATAATCTCGGACAGAATCCTGCAATCTGGTTAAAGGGTCTGTTCGTGCATCTTGGGACACAGCAGAAATCTGTCATCGAGGATTGTGCCACAAATGCACACCAAAATCTGAAAAGTTTAAAATGTGCAGCATGCCTCCACATCTGCAGTAAAAAAATAAATAGGTTTTCCTCAACCTTTATTGTACAAGGCTTCTCAACTGTTTGTAAAAATCCTTTTTTCTAGGTAAAATTTGATTTAAATATTGGAATTCAAGATGGCATGCCAACATTGTTTCTGTACTTATGCCATCCTGACCTTATTCTTAAAAAGGCTTTGGTTTTCAGCATGAAGGACTTATTTCACTAGTATGCTTTTTTTTTCTTTTTCTTTTTTTTTCCTTTCATGACATGGGATTGATGCAATATACAGATGTGTAATAATAAAAATTGAAAAAAAATATAAAAATAAAGATTTATTTGCGTAAAACTCATTTATACTTTTTGTAATTTTTTTTTTTATATAATGTCTAGTTCTGCCTTAGCAGTTTGTTAAAAAGTTCTGATGCACCATTTGCTGGTTCTGTGCAAACCTGGTGTGACCCTCCACTATATTGCAGCAATTTGAAGAAAATTAAATCCAAGGCACCAGGAATCTCCATAAAATATCCTTTATTAGTATTTAATAAAAACTGCATTGTTTTGGCATTGCAAGGCTTTTTTTTTTTTTTTTTAAAAGCCTTTTGTGACTTGCAAAAGGCTTTATATGGCCAAAACATTGCCTTTTTTATAGGTTACAAATAAAGATATTTCATTGAGATTACAATTGAAAAGAAAACTTCAGACAGTATTTTAATACTACAGTCCTAAATCAACTTGGTATTGCACCTCTGTTTAATTCTAGTCTCTTATTTCATACACCATAGTTAGTGAGGGCAGTATATTCTTGGGTTGCAAATGCAGCCCGATAAAAGCAATAGATGGGACCAAAGGAATATGTGGTTCATGTATAAAGCACCACCACCCACTGACTTGCTGCCCTCTGCATGTGGGTTCACAACCTTTTCTGATCAAAGGGCCACATTTGTCATATTGAACCTCTTCCAAGAGCAGCAGTAAATCTTAAAGTCCCGTTCCCCAACTGAGACCTTTATGGCATATTAATTGTAAATACCAAAAATAGTTAAGAGGCCTTGGTTCCACTTCAGGGACATAGAATTGCGGTCCCCTGTTGAGTATGAGGCTCCTATTTTCATTGCAGTTTTTGGGGATTACAGGAATGAAGAGAGCACCACACATGTATGGCCACCTCCCCTGCTCGTCTTCTCTTCTGTGGATATATCTTGTGGATATGCACTTTGAGGAAGCAATACAGGTAAAACTCTTGGTCATGTACTATGGATAATACAGAAACCGTTTTGTCTGGATTGCTTAGTGAAGTTGCTCAATAGCACATAGAGCCCCATAGTGCAAGCCATGCCGTGCTCACCATAACTGCGCCTGGACACCGTGTCCACCATAACCGTGGAATGTGGTTGTCAAAAGATAAATATTAATTTTTGTAGTGTCAGGACAGAGACAAAGAATGTCTGTGTCCTGATAGATGAGGGTCACACATAAGAGCACTGGCGGCGCATGTTGTGTACCCTTGTGCTAAATCATTCAGGTTACACACCTTGTATGATAATTTTTATTTATATCTTGTTTTCAGTTGACTGTATTCCTGTGTGGTCCATGTGTAAGGGCAAGACACTTTTAGGACTTTCTACTAAAAGGCCTCAGTAACTAACAAAATATAAAATACACCTCGTTATCCATGCAACTGCTCTCCTTTAGATATATTCACTGTTGATGGTAAAATCAATTAGAGTAACACCTTGAGAACTTTGCCACAGGTTCCTCTTACGATAGATAAAAAAAAATGGTTATTCAAGTGCTAGTGGCTTCTTTTATCTTGGCTTTAATAGATTATTTGCACACATCGTGCCCAAAGATAATATTGGAGTGGCAAAGTGCTGTTGCAAAGACATCAAGTATTGCTCTATTAAGTCCATCGCTGATAGTGTAAAGGAATATCAATTAGGGTCTTTTCCACAAGAAAAAATACTTTTCCCATTTATTGTTCTGTTCTTCCAAAAGATATAAAAAAAAATCTTTGCCTTAAATCTGGAATTCTCTATTAGAATGATTTACCAAAATAGGTGTACTGGTCACAGCAACTCTTATGGCTTGTCCCCACGGCAAGGGTTTTTGGACGGTTTTACAGACTGTTTTCAGTTTTGTAAACCATCTGTCAAATCCTAGAACGGACTTCTATGGAAAATCCATGAAACAGTCCCCACTGCACGGATTTTCCGCCAGACGTTTTTTTAGACCGCCGGCGGTCCGAGAAACGTTGAACATGTTCAGTCTTCCGCCCGGTTTTCGGGCGCAATATGAGCATGTCCGTGTGAAGGGGGAGAGCTTTTTTCCGCAAACCGCGGAGAAAAGCCATCCCCCGGCGGCCTTGTGCACGGCTGCAAAAACAGAGCAAATACAGGTTGGATAATCCGACCGGTATTGGTCTCTGCCATGGGGATGCGCCCTTAGGGTACTTTACAAGGGGTGGATGTGCTGCAGATTTTCTAGAAAAGAAAACCACTGATAGTATAAACCCTAGGACTAGTAAAACATAACTTTTAATAATTATTGAAAGTAAAAATTACTAACTTATCCCTACTACACATAACCCTATAAAATTCCCTCAAAAAACTAACACTGCCTAAAAAAACATTAGAGAAACCGCCCCAAAAAGGGCGCCCCCCAACCGGAACCTAAACTAACTCACCCTAAATAACTCTAACAGACTAGACTAACCAGTTAACAAAAAATGGACAAAAAGCTGCCTTTTTCATCCCCACTCTGGCAACCATACTGAAGGGATCCGTTATTTGTTTACCTGGGACCCTCAGTTATACCATCAACGATCTTTGTGTCCTTTCCATCTACCTTAATGGGACGGGAGTTTAATTTCCCTAACAGGGGACGTATATGTGTTGCATGTATATAATTTTTCCTTTTTTCACGATTAAGTTGTGTTCCCTGATGAACCCCAGGATTGGGGCGGAAACGGGTCAGAACATATGCGAACGAGATATATTAGGTTGTAGTATTTAAATTATTTTCTTTTTATACACTTTTTGGGCACTTTTTTTTCTTTTCTTTTTTTTTGTCCATTTTTGTTAACTGGTTTTAGTCTAGTCTGTTAGGGTTATTTAGGGTGAGTTAGTTTAGGTTCTGGTTGGGGCGCCCTTACTGGGGCAGTTTCTCTAATTTTTATAGGCAGTGTTAGTTTTTATAGGGAATTTGATAGTTATGTGTAGTAGGGATATGTTAGTAATTTTTACTGTCATTAATTATTAAAAGTTATGTTTTATTAGTCCTAGGGTTTATACTTTCAGTAGTTTTCTTTTTTGGAATTTTTGTATAACCAGGCACTGAATATATCATTTATCTATGGGTTTTTCCTACACCCTGGTATTTAAGTGAAAGTAGGGTATATGTGGTTTTATTTTCCTGCAGCTTTTCTGTAAGAATAAAATTCACATCAATTAGTGTAGATTTTATTTGCAATGTTTTGTGACTTTTGTCCTTACCTTTTATACATTAAGGTTAATACTTTCAAACTTTGAGGTTAATGTAGAAACATTCTTGGTAAAACCTGCTATAAATTTGCAGCAAAAACTTTAAGCAAAAATGCTGCAGATTTTCTACGGCTTATTATAAAAGAATTAATTTCAGCATGGATTCTTAGACAGTCCTAACTCATATCCTATTTTGTAAAGATTGTTGGTTCAGCAATATCATGAGGGCCTTACTGTTAGTAATGGAAAATTCATAACCAACCACCAGGGAAACCATCACAGTTACTGCAACTAAAGTGTTTACATCAAGTCATTGTTATGTAATGTCAGCTCGGTCTGCAAATAAAAAGTTACACAGCTCCATTAACGAAAGTTATGGCATGTAAAATATTGTGACATATACGGTGGATTAAAGTCTACCAGTATCTATGCTACCGGGGTTGGCTGTGGAGAACGCATTCAACACTGTTTCGCGACCTTTTCTGTGGGCAACTTTAGTGCAAAGGGGTTTTGGGAGTGTCTTCTGTACTTTATTACAATATTTACAGGAGGACTCCACTTTCAGACTGACTATAAACAGATTAAATACCCCTATTTTGATATTTTCAGAGGAACCAGCAGTGGTACCCTCTTTCTCCATTATTAGGATTTTAATCTTTGCTTGGCCGTAAATTGCACTGAACACCACAAATTTATCGGTCTACAATTGGGTAGCACTAATCGGAGTGGTTGTTGTTGCAGATGATATTTTGTTGATATCTTATCCAAAAAATTATTTACAAGTCTTGTTGTGAGAAATTGAGGAAGTAGGCAAATTATCAGCATTCTACCTTAACCTAGATAAAACAGAAGCCCTGCCACTAAAAGGCTTAGTAAACCATCTTGGACATAAAACATTCCAGTTAAATAGAATCATGATATGATCACATATTTGGGACTCAAAATCCCGAGGATTCCATTGCAACTCTACAAGATAAACAAAAATCTTTCTATTCAAAATTTACAAGTTACTTTAGCGTCATGGTCTCATTTACCGTTAAGTTATTTAGGACGCTTGGGATATCAATCCAGACAGATTTAATTCAGGGTGGACTATTCAGGGCGGCCTATAGACGACTCTTCTCCTCTGCAACTGGTGGTAGATGTGGTTGGGTTTGTTGATGCATGGCTTTCTTATCCTTCTGCTTCTCAATACTCCTGTTTTTCGCGGGGTTATAATCCACTGTCGAGGATTGATCTGGCCCTAGTTAATAGGCCACTCCTACCTTTTGTTACAGAGTGTGAATATCCATCTCGCTCGGTCTCTGACTACTCTCCTATTGTAATTCGTCTGGCCTGTTTGGACCTTGTCCGATTCAAACATGGCATTTTAATCCATACTGATTCATGCTCTTTCCGCCTTTTGCTCATTTTACTGCCAAGTGGTAGAATTTCTTACTGATTAATGAACATAATTATTTTCTTCTTTTAATTTGGGACGCGTTCAATAGGCCAATTTCTCTGTTGCAGACAGATGTTAAGATACTGGCCAAAGTCTTGGCCAAAGTCTTAATTCTGTCATTCTTTCCCTTGTTCATGCTGATCAATCAGGATTAATGCCTGGGAAGCACACGGCCATGAATCTGCGTTGGCTCCTTATGAATATGCAGACCTCCCATTCAAATACAGGTACTAGGATATTGGTGTCTTTGGAAACTAATAAAACCTTTTATTCTGTGGAATGGAACTACCTGTGGTTGGTCCTTCATAGGTTTGGGTTTGGTCCATCCTTTGTTTCCTGGGTTAAGCTGTTATACTATCAACCAATTGCCAAAGTTAGAGTTAATGGGCTCATATCAGATGCATTGTCCCTATGTAGAGGCACTAGACAGGGGTACCCCTTATCCCCGCTTCTCTTTGCTCTGGCCGTTGAGCAAATATGGATATTACTGGGTTTGTTGTTGGATCGATGAATGAAAAAAAGAATCGGTCTATACGAAGATGATGCCCTGTTATATTTGCAGGATACTGACACCTCACTTCCCAAAGCCTTATCAATACATTTGGACAATACTACGGTTTGCAGGTTAATGTTGACAAATCTCATCTACTGCCTCTAGACTCTTTTGCCCCCTCACGGCAAGCTTTAACTCTGCCACTGCAGTGGTCCTCTCAATACCTACTTGGGCATCACTATATCTAGATCTCTGTCGGAGTTCCACGATTCAAATATTAGTTCACTCTTCGCGTTCCTTCGCAATATGATTCAGGGCTGGAGCAAGCTTCCCCTATCACTTATGGCTTTAGGATTAGTCTAATGAAGATGATTCTCTTTCCCACAATATTGTATTTTCTCATTTAGTCCCCAGTATACTTGAATTCCTCTGTGTTCCGGTCATTCAATTTCATTCTGTTTCTTTTTTGGGAAAATAATGGTAGGGCCAGCCTCTCTTTACAAGTCCTGCAACACCCCTGGGATTTGGGTGTTGCATCCTTCCCTGAATTGCGCATTTATTATTGGAACCCAGTGAATCTGCACCCTTTTCACTTCCTCTTCTCAGCTCAACTCACCATCAGTGCCCCATCATCCTTAAAGGGGTTATCTCACTACAATGATTGCTTTTTATGTTACAGATCTTGTAAAAACAATCATTTTGCAATATATGTCCATTAACAGTGTCCTACCATTCCTAGATATCCCCTCTTGAGGGGCTGCATCAGCTCCTCAGGTACATAGCTACGCCCTTTTTTCAATCTCTCCTGATAGGCTACCAGACTGGTTCTATATCTACAGGCCTTGGCTTGTACGTACCTTAAATCAGAAAACGCCCCTGAATTCAAATTGAAACCAGGACTGAGGTAAGATGAATCAATGTAGTGAGACAACCCCTTTAAGCAAAGCCTTTTAATATGGAATCAAGTCAGGGATCTCTATTATCAAACAGGGGTGGATGAACATACGCCTCTTTGGGGGAAAAAACAATTTGCAGGAAAATTCTTTTTTTTCAGACAGCCTGGAGCGGGGGGGGTGGTATACTATCACAATTATATAAAGGATTGACCCTTAGTACATTTCAGGATCTCCCCCGCTGAATATCAATCCCCAAACACCTCCTTCCAAAAACCTCCACTTAGGGAAAGCACCAGGCGCATTTCCCGAATAACCAAATAATTTTTCAGGAATTTCCTTTACCTCCTTTGCTAACATCTCCCAACCACCCTTCGCATGGCTTAATTACCCACTTATATGCGTTACTGCTGAGGGAAAAACTTGGTTCCCACGTTCCGGGCAAAAAAAGACTTGAGAGGGGGATGTGGGTCCTATATCGGATGACCAGTGGTCAGTGGCACTAAAGCCTCCTAAGGTAGTATCTCTGAAATATGGGGCGTGGACCCAACTAATATTAAAATTGGGGGATACTACACTACCACTCGTTTACATAAATTTAAACTGGAATTTCCTGATGTATTCCCAAAATGCTTCTCCATTCAGGTACGTTTTTCCATCTACTGTGGTCTTGCCCCAAGATCCAGTCCTCAAATTTTTGAATGATAACATGGGATGTCATGTATCAGATGATCCAAAAAACTTCCCCTTTTATTTTTATACCCGAGGAGTATCCATCCCTCCTCCGTACCTTCTTACCGAGCTTTGTTTATTGCTAAAAAACTCCTGGCTGTCTAGTTTAAACTCCTTGGGACGGATGGATAAAGCAGTAATTTTTTCCTTTGCCGTAAAAAAAAAATTATCACCTCATCAAGAGGACACCACGAAACACCGGAGATTCCCGTTGGCTAATTTAATTAGTAAAAGGCCCCTTTTTTTTGCTCCGGGGGGATAGTCCTTGCCAAAACTTGTCCAAATAAACCCCCCGGGCGACTTACTATTTCCTTTTATATGCGTATGATTGGGCCTCCTCCCAAGAATCCATGTGGTCTACTTGGTACCTTGTTCTTTGGGTCTCTGTCCCCCATAACTGTTTACTATTTTCCACGTGTAGGTGAATGAGAACAAACCCAATTTCGTTGATAAACTTTTATTTCTTATTAAATTGGTCCAATTTTTTATTTTTAATTAACTGTGACATCTTTTGCAAAAAAAGGAGACTGTTCTATATTGATGTCGTTGCGGCCATTTCTGTAATAAAATCCATATTGATAATCTGAGACAAATTTTATTTTTTGTATTTTTCATTCTTTCCCGCATTTATTTTTTTGACAAAATGGGGTCAATTTTTTCCATCTTTTTAAAAAACTTGATTCTGTTTAAAAAAAAAGGACGTTCTCTTTTAATGATCAAATTTCCAGTTTTTCATACCCCCCTACAATCTTTTCCTATATATTTAACCCAAAAGAGAAAACTTATTAACTATCTCTGTAGAAAATTCTTTTGGGGAAGGGCCATCTCCTAATCCCCTATTATATGCTGATGCAGCATAAATTCAATGGAGGGTTACATTTTCCCAGTGTTAAATTATATAGTCTTGCCTCTCTCTTAAGAGTTGTCAAGGATTAGTTACATCTGGATTCAAATCACACAGCCTATGCTTTGAATCATACTTTACCCGGGGGAATTTTTCGCTAAGGCGCACCATTATATTTTCCCTTTGCCTAATATACTAAATAAAACCTTTTCTGTTTGGCATAAAGTGAGATAGATGTTATCTTTAAGCCCAAATTATTTGTTACACTTATTATTAATAAGAGAAAAAAAAAACACCTGATTTCCAACAGGGCCGGGCACATTGTACCTTCTCAATGTGGAAGCAACAAGGAATTTATAGTTCGTCTCAACTATTGGATCATTCTGAACACCGTATTTTACCAATAACAGAACTGAAGGAACGTTTGCCAAGTGTTTCCTTTGACTTCTTTCCATACTTACAAGCAAAGTCTTATATCAAAAAGGTATTTTCAAACATATCTTAAGATGAATGGAATTCAGTAACGATGAAATATTTTTTATCCTCCTTTGCTGCCAAAAGCCTTATATCAGTATATAACAAATTGCTTAATAAACCAGTTAATCACAAACGACTATTAACCTTGCCAACAAAATGGTGCCAAGACTTTTCGTTGTTAGACACACATACAGTAGTGTTCAAAATAATAGCAGTCCAATATGACCAGATTAATCACTGTTCAGGGCCGTTCACACAGCACAGTGCAAATACCGGTTGGAAATCCCGACCATTATTTGCACACGGCCACAGGGGGGCGGATTTTCTTCACGGTGTGTAGAGAGAAGCCCTTCCCCTTCAGATTAACATGTGCTTATTCCACTCTGAAAACCGGGCGGAAGAATGAACACGTTGAATGTTTTTTGGACCTCTGGTGGTGTAAAAAAAAACGTCTGGCGGAAAATCCGTGCAGTGGTGACCGCTGCACGGATTTTCCATACCGGACCGTTTTAAAAGTTGACACCCGGTTTACAGACTGTTTTCAGAACCGAAAACCGTCTTTAAAACCGGGTGAAAACCCGTGCCGTGGGGACAAGCCCTTCTTGTTATAAATGATATTACCACATGTCAAACTATTTACCAGTTGTGGCAATAGATTCTTAGAAAACCAACAGATTCCGCATTCATGGTCTGCATGTATTTGAGTCTTTGTATTTAAATAATTATTTGAAAGGGGATGTATTCAAAATAATAGCAGTGTGGAGTTCAGTTAGTGAGGTCAATCATTCTGTGAAGAAATTGGTGTGAATCAGGTGGCCTTTATTTAAAGGGAATGTGTCATCAAAAATGACTTGTTGTTGCCCCGTAGGTGTCTCAGATACTACTGGACAATTGGAAGTCCAGAGTCTGCCGACCTCTCCCTTAGACGACCCATTCAACCGGGTTAGCGACAGTCCATGTGGGTCCAACCTACCATGGCTCTCTGTCTCAAGGGGTCACCCAAAACGGCTAAGATAACTAACATGCGGAGCTGTTATCCAAGCACGATAAATGGGAGGACTGCTGACCACATATCTCAAATACTACCTGGCCGAAAATCACGACGGGTTGGATAAATGGGTACCACAAAGGGGGGTTCATACGACTACCCAAAACAGAGGGATGTCCCACGTAACAGGGGAGGGAATGTGCCTGTGCGACAGCCACTGGTTCAAAGGTTTCAGCTTCTAGTTTTATGTTGTACAGCCGTTTGTTTTTAACAGTCTCGATATTGTTAAACCCCATAATCATATGTTGTGATGGATTGCAGACGAAACTGTTCAGTTCAGATAACCAAATGTGTTATGTTAAAAAACAAAAATGAAAAATGAATCCCTGCCATAGATTGTCAATACTCTGTAATACTTGACACCTGCTGATATGTTTTGTAATGATTGTTGATTTGAATGATGTTGATTTTCATGTTGTATATATGGCTTGGTGGATTCAATAAAAATCATTTAAAAAAAAAAAATTGTTAAACACATTTTTTAAGAATTTTTGGTTATATTTTTTTTTTATTTTTCCATATCACTTTCAATATTTTTTAATAATTCTTAAGTCCTGCAGTTTTCACTTTGGCCACTAGGCCCAATAATTGTCTGACACTTCCTGTTCTGTAGAGAAAGATTCTCAGTTGTCTGCTCATTATCAGCACAAAGAGGGTCAAACTGAAAGGAGACACTAGTGTGAATAGATAACACAGGATCCATCAGTCACAAGAGGAGATAGTCACAGTTTACCCTTTCACCTCCATGCACACTGATTTCTTCCCAGGTCACAGAGCATGACTAGAAAACTCTCCTATAGAAGTCAATGGGACTGAGTCAGTCTTAAGTCTCCTATGTGCATGAAGTTACTGTATAGCATCTCTCTGACTGCTGTTAAAGCAGTGCAAACAAGGCCTAGTGGCCAAAGTGAAAACTGCAAGTCTTAAGAATTATTAAAAAATACTGAAAGTGATATGAAAAATAAAAAACAAAACAAAAATTCCTATAAAATGTGTTTAACAAAAAAATGTGAATTTATGCAGATACAGAATAGAACGTCTCTTACCATTATTTTTATTTTTTACTCGAGACATTGTTCAGAAGGACAGCGACTTTGATTAACAAGTTGATTGGAGAAGGTAAAACTTATAAAGCAGTGCAGACAGTGATCGGCTGTTCAGCTAAAATGATCTCTAATGCATTAAAATGGAAAGCAAAACCAGAGAGACGTGGAAGAAAACAGAAGACGATCATTCAAATGGATCAAACAGTAGCCAGAATGGCAAAGTCTCAGCCAGTGATCAGCTCCAGGATGATCAAAGGCAGTCCCAAGTTACCTGTGAGTACTGTGACACAAAATGCCTGTGTGAATCTATTAGCAAGAAGTCCCCGCAAAGTCACACTGTTACAAAAAACACGTGCGGAAATGGATACAATTTGCCAAAGAACACATCAACTGACCAAAAGAGAAATGGAGAAACATTTTGTGGACCGATGAAAGTAAAATGCTTCTTTTTGGGTCTAAGGGCCGCAGACAGTTCATCAGACGACCCCCAAACTCTGAATTCAAGCCACAGTACACTCTGAAGACAGTGAAGCATAGTGCCAGCATCATGATATGGGCATGTTTCTCTTACTATGGTGCCAGGCCTACCAGGGATGATGGACTAGTTTGCATATATCAAAATACTTGAAGAGGTCATGTTGCCTTACGCGTAGGAGGAAATGCCATTGATATGGGTGTTTCAACAAGACAACGACCCTAAACACACCAGTAAACGAGCAAAATCTTGGCTCCAGTCCAACAAAATTAAGGGTATGAAGTGTCCATCCCAATCCCCGGAACCTTAATCCGACAGAACACTTGTGGGGTGACATCAAAAATGCCATTTCTGGGGCAAAGCCAACAAATGCAAATACATTGTGGGATGTAGTCAAAGCTTCCTGGGCTGGAATAACAGTTGACAGGTGCCAGAAGTTGGTTGACTCTATACAACATAGATGTGAGGCAGTTCTAAAAATCTGTGGTTATACAACTAAATATTAGGTTACTGATTCACAGAAATGCTAAATCCTAAAAAAAAAAAGTACATACCTTGAGTTTGTAAAGACAAATACAGACACCGCTATTTTGTTATTTTCTGTCAAGTAGTTAACAATTACATACATTTCTCAGCGTGTTTTGATTTAGAATGCATGGAAACAAAAACTGTTATAAAGATTTTGTGCTTAGCTCATGTTTTTGAACACATTGCTATTATTTTGAACACAACTGTTCATACACATACATACATTTTTTATGTATATAAGTTTCTTCCCTCTGTGCGGTTTATAGAGATGCTGTAATGGTTCGGTGGATTCGCTGGACCACCGCAAGCGATGATAGTTAAGCCACGCCAGGGAGCGGAGTCTAAGTAGCCCCCGATATTCACCAGAGCCCACCGCAAAGCGGGATGGACTTGCTGCGGAGTGAGGCTACCAGGTCGCTACCCCTGACGTGACTTGCTTGCGGTGGCGGCCGGGGTACTGCGTGGTACAGAATCGTAATCCAGAGACGTAGTCGGGGACAGGCAGGAGGTCAGGACTGGCGGCAGAGGTTCATAGTCAGAGACGGGAAGAAGGTCAGGGCAGGCGGCAAACAGGCAAGGTCAGGAAACGTAGCGGAACGGACTGGTACACGGGTAATCAATACGGAACTCCAACACTCTCAAGACTCACTAAACGCACAGCAACAAAACTGGCAGAGAGTGCAGGGGGCGTGTACCTTATATAGGACCAGCGGCCAGCAATTGACAAATTATCGGGGGGCTGGCCCTTTAAATCCAGACCAGTCGTTACGTGCGTGCGCCCTAAGCAGCGGGTACGCGTGCGGAGGCCGGGACAGGCAGAAGCAGGAAGCACAGGAGCGCGGACGGGTAAGGGACCAGGCGCGGGGACCCGAGCAGCAAGGGGCTGGATGCTGGCAGCCGCGGCACCCGCTCCGGTCCCCCTGCGGGCAGGGGGGGCAGCCGCGGTGGGCGACGGCACCCGCGCCAGCCCCCATGACAGTACCCCCCCTTAGGTCTCCCCCTCTTTCTGCGGAATTTAGAGAGGAGGTCAGATGACAGGTTGGCCTCGGGTTCCCACGAACGCTCCTCAGGCCCGAACCCCTTCCAGTCAATAAGAAAGAACCGCTTCCCCCTCACTGTTTTTTCCGCCAGTACCTCCTTGAACTCAAAGATGTTATCAGCGTTGGCCACAGGAGAAGGCGAGACAGATCCACGGGAGAAGTGATTCAGCACCACAGGCTTGAGGAGAGACACATGGAAGGCGTTCGGGATACGCAGACCAGGAGGCAAGTGGAGCTTGTAGGACACCGGGTTCAGTTGCCGCAGTACAACAAAACGACCCAAATCCTTAGGGCCTAACTTATAACTGGGCACCTTGAAACGAATATACTTGGCAGATAACCAAACCCTATCACCCGGCTTAAATATGGACCTTGGTGCGAGCGGAGGCCCGACGAAGGGAGTGTCGTGTGACTTGCCAAAGTGCCTTGATGTCTTGCACTTGGGCATCCACTGCAGGAACGTGACACGAGGTAGCAAGAGGGAGAGGCGGGAGGGGTGTGGGATGTTGCCCAAACACAATACACAAAAGGAGTGGCTCCCGCGGACTCCGAGTCTAGAGACTTATAGGAAAATTCTGACGAGGGGCGGAGGTCAGACCAGTTATCCTGACGGGCGGATACAAAGTGTCGTAGGTAGGTGCCTAAAACTTGGTTAACCCTCTCTACCTGCCCGTTAGTTTGAGGGTGGTATGCAGACGAGAAGTCTAATTGAACCTACAACTGACCACATAGAGCCCACCAGAATCTCGAAACAAACTGGACCCCCCTATCCAAGACGATATGCAATGGGAGACCGTGTAAGCTAAAAATGTGGTGAAAGAAGTACTGGGCCAGCTGGGGGGCAGAGGGCAACCCGGGCAGAGGAACAAAGTGAGCCATCTTCGAGAATCTATTTGTCACCACCCAGATGACCGTGTTTCCAGAGGAGGCCGGGAGGTCCGTAACAAAGTCCATGGCTACATGGGACCAAGGTCTTTCTGGCACCGGGAGAGGCTGAAGCAGACCCGCGGGTCTGAGACGATTGACATTATTACGGGCAAAGGAGGTACAGGCTAGGACAAAGTCTCTAACATCTTGAGCGAGAGTGGGCCACCAATAATAACGAGCGAGTAGTTGCAGAGACTTATGGACTCCAGGATTACCCGCTGTTCATGAGGCATGTCCCCACTTCAAGATACGAGGACGCATGGCAGGGCGTACGTAGGTCTTCCCAGGAGGCAGATGTTGAAGGTCCACGGGGGGGGCCGCCGTGAGGAGACGTTCAGGAGGAATTATGTGCTGCAGAGGTGGCTTCAAGCCCACTGTGCCCAAGGATCTAGAGAGGGTGTCTGCTCTGACGTTCTTCCCAGCTGGCCGGAAGTGAAGAAGAAAATCAAAGCGGGTGAAAAAGAGTGACCACCTGTTTTGCCGAGGATTCAGTCATTGGGCAGACTGCAGAGAGAGAGAATTTTTATGATTGGTGAAGATATCGATGGGGTGGCCTGCCCCTTCCAGCAAGTGCCGCCATTCTTCTAGGCTAACTTAATAGCCAGTAATTCGCGATCACCGATTGTATAATTCTTTTCAGCTGGGTGAAGGTTTTTGAGAAGAAGACGCAAGTACGTAGTTTCCCAGAGGAGGACTTCTGTAGGAGGACTGCGCCTGCACCTACTGAAGAGGCGTCCACTTCTAGGACAAACAGACGGTGCGCGTCCGGACGAGACAGAACTGGAGCAGAAACGAAAGCTGATTTAAGACGATCAAAAGCTTCTTGGGCTTCTGGCGGCCAGGATTTAGGGTTGGCATTTTTCTTCGTGAGGGCCACCAGCGGGGCCACGAGCGCGGAGAAATGCGGAACGAACTGTCTATAATAATTTGCGAATCCCTAGAAAGCGTTGGATAGAGCAAAGGCCCACAGGTTGAGGCCACTGGAAGACTGCTGAGAGCTTCCAGGGGTCCATCTGGAGACCCTGATCTGAGACAATGTACCCCAGGAAGGGCAACGAGGTACGTTCAAACAAGCATTTCTCCAGTTTGGCATATAACTGGTGGTCACGGAGATGTTCGAGCACCTGGCGGACTTGGAGGCGGTGAGTTTCCAGATCAGGAGAGAAGATTAGGATGACATCGAGGTAGACCATAACACAGTCGGCGAGGCGATCGAGGACGATCTCATTGACAAAATTCTGGAACACCGCCGGAGCGTTGCAGAGGCCAAATGGCATGACAAGATATTCAAAATGGCCATCTCGGGTATTAAAGGCCGTCTTCCACTCGTTGCCTTCACGGATACGAATCAAGTTGTATGCTCCCCGAAAGAGGATAGACTCTGCCTCGGGGAGGAGTACTACCGGGTTGCAGGTCAATAGGACGTCGAACGGCCGGTGCGGGGGCAGGGTTTCGGCCTGTCTTTCGGAAAAGACGTTGGCTAGATCCTGGTACGGAGTGGGCATACCCAGCAGAGGCTTTGTAGACTTTACAGAGGCTTGCCGTAGAGCAGGATGGAGTACAGGAAGGCATCGCGAGTGGCACGCGGGACCCCAAAGGATAATCTCGCCCATATTCCAGCCCAAGGTCGGAGCATGGTCTTGCAACCAAGGAAGGCCCATGAGTATTTCAGATGAGGAGCCAGGCAGAACAAGAAGTTTCAGAGTCTCCTTGTGTAGGGCGCCTATCTGCAAAGAGGGGCGCAGTGCAGAACCGAATGGCGTCCATTAGGCATTCGCCACTGACGGAGGAGCCAAACATGGGTTTCTGCAGAGGGGTCACCGGGAGACGAAATTTGGACACCAGAGCTTGGCTGACAAAATTTCCAGCGGACCCCAAATCAAGGAAGGCGGTGGCTTGAAAGGTGCTGTCCGGCGAAATTCCACATAGTACGGGAATGGTCAGACAGGGAGAGCCCGCACTAACACCTAGGGATGCCTCTCCTGCGAGCCCTAGGTGCGAGAGTTTCCAGGGCGCACCGGATAGTCCAGAACTGCCACAGTAGAAGCACAGCTGCCTCTGACCTCTGGGTCAAGTGGGCTCTCTCGACCTGCATGGGTTCGTCCTCAGGAACCATTGGCGGAGGAAGTGGAGGTCGTTGGAAAACGGGAGCCAGACGAGGTAGCCGGCGTGGTCGGGCGATCTCCCGTTGGAGGCGGAGCTCTTGTTGTCTCTCGGCAAACCGAATATCAATTCGGGTAGCTAACCGAATCAGTTCGTCCAGAGCAGATGGCAGGTCCCGACCAGCGAGCTCGTCTTTAATACGCCCAGAAAGGCCTTGCCAGAAGGTCGCCACCAAAGCCTCATTATTCCAGTCCAGCTCAGAGGCTAGGGTGCGGAACTGCACGGAGTACTGACCCACGGTAGAGTCGCCCTGACGGAGACGGAGCAGAGCTGCGGCAGCGGAGGAGGTACGGCCAGGTTCCTCAAAGACGGTGCGGAACCCCTGGAGGAAGGTTTGCAGATTTGCCATCAACGGATCTTATCGGTCCCATAGTGGAGTGGCCCAGGCCAAGGCTCCCCCCGATAAGAGGCTAATTATTAAGGCCACCTTAGCCCGCTCGATAGGAAATTGATGCCCCAACATCTCAATGTGGATGTAGCATTGACTGATGAAGCCTCGGCACTTCTTGGGGTCTCCATCATAGCGCGAGGGAAGCGGCAGATGCAGAGATGGTCCCGGTGCAGGAGCAGGTAGAGAAATGGCTGCAGGAGCAACTGGTGCTGGCGTGGCGGAAGCAGCCGCAGGCAGAGGTAGACGGGCCGCAAGGTTCTGCATCATGGCCGCGAGCTGGTCAATACGCTGGCTCTGCTGGGCGACGGCCGTCGTGACGTCCCGGAGATCGGGCAAAGGTACCCTGGCGGAATCCATGGCCAGTTTGTACTGTTATGGTTTGGTGGATTCGCTGGACCACCGCAAGCGATGATAGTTAAGTCACGCCAGGGAGCGGAGTCTAAGTAGCCCCCGGTATTCCCCAGAGCCCGCCGCAAAGCGGGATGGACTTGCTGCGGCGTGAGGCTACCAGGTCGCTACCCCTGACGTGACTTGCTTGCGATGGCGGCCGGGGTAATGCGTAGTACAGAATCGTAATCCGGAGATGTAGTCAGGGACAGGCAGGAGGTCAGGACAGGCGGCAGAGGTTCATGGTCAGAGACGGACAGACGGTCAGGGCAGGCGGCAAACAGGCAAGGTCAGGAAACGTAGTGGAACGGACTGGTACACGGGTAATCAATACGGAACTCCAACACTTTCAAAACTCACTAAACGCACAGCAACAAACTGGCAGAGAGTGCAGGGGGCGTGTACCTTATATAGGACCAGCGGCCGACAATTGACCAATTACCGGGGCGCTGGCCGTTTAAATACAGACCAGTCGTTACGTGCACGCCCTAAGCAGCGAGTACGCGCCCGGCGGCCGGGACAGGCCGAAGCAGGAAGCACAGGAGCGCGGACGGGTAAGTGACCAGGCGTGGGACCTGAGCAGTGAGGGTCTGGACGCGGGCAGCCGCGGCACCCGCGCCAGACCCCCTGCGGGCAGGGGGGTGGCCGCGGGGGGCGACGGCACCCGCACCAGCCCCCATGACAGATGCTACGTAACCTTGTCCATAGAGCTTACATTACCCCAATTCGAGGTTAGAAAATGGGAATCTAGCCAACTTCACCTTGCTTTTGTTTCAATGCACCAGAAGCTGATTTATTCCACTGTGTATGGAAATGCCCACATATTTAGACTTTCTGGAAGAAAATTAATATTTTCACCGCAAACCATTTAACTAATTTTGCCCTTTCACAAATGATTACACTTTCTTGCAACATCAGGCATGAAATCTGTCTTGCATACGTGGATTCATCCTCAACCATCCCCTTTTAAATTAGTCCTAGAATAATTAACATTACTAATAAAAATGGATTGGGTTGAGGCGACTGTTCATAAAAAAGAGAAAGTTGAGTTTTTTCTCTGTGTGGGAAAGCTTCATTGCAATATTACAGCTTTATATATGTAAACTTCAGGAGAGAATAGGTTGGAAACAGACCATTTGAATTGTGATCCTATATTGATGGTAATTAGATGAATGATCTTGTGCTTCACAATGATGAGACCCTGTGACTTTTATTGGGAACTGACAAATTATTTGTCAAACAAAGAAAATATAACACTCAATTTGGTATTTCTGGTCGGGGAGATGGAGGGAAATCGTTTTCAAAATTATTCTTTCTGAAGAACAGAACATGTTTTGTTTTGACTCTACCGTCATTCTGATTGTGTGATGGCATACTATTTGTCATGAGGCTTATGTGATGTCTTGTATTATGTTCAAAGTATAAATTTTTAGAAAATTCAGTAAAAAAAATTAGAAAAAAAATGTTTTTAAGTCCCAGTCATGCTTTGGGGATTGAGGAAGAGCCAGTAGAAAGAGGCTTGGCCTGGAAAAGTGGGGGTGTAGTCTGTTAAAAGGGGCAGCAAACTCAGGTACAGCCCCATTCGGCAAAAACTCTAGCTATGCTACTGCTCCAAGGAAACCAGCACACACTATAAATTATATAATCAAGTGAAAACTGCACTTATAGAAAGCACAGCATTATGCCATTTCTGACATTTGACGTATAGTTACTTAATGGTGCTGGTAAGGGTGTATGGAGCAGGTTCGCAGGCTAAACCAGCACCTGCCTTCATCTTCTGGGACCAGAGATAATTTAATGAATTAGACGCTGAAGCTGCTTTGACTTTCCCAACATGGTGCGGTCCTCAATCCCCCGCTGCCTCTCACAACCCAGTCATAAGGTACTGAGTGGTTGTCATGGCTGCCAGGGGTCTAATGAAGGCTCCAGGTCTGCTTGCTTTCTATTACAAAGTCCTTGAGGCAGGATGTAATAGAAGAGCCACAATTGTGTACCATTCTGCAATATATCAGCATTGCACAATAGTGGAAGAGAAGACGATTCCTCCTCCTAGTGGTCAAGTACCCTAGAGGGTGATGTCAGAATGACTGCTCCAGCAAATCAGCGGCTGCTGTGGTGACGTTCAGACTGCTGGGAGCCAGAAGAAAATGGAAGACCTGCTGAGCGCAGCATCAGAGGCAGTACTGGAATGGAGGAGAGTGGGGAAGTTAAAATCGCTTTTTTATTTTTTAGCAGCAACAATTTCAAATCAAATTTTGACATGGACATCATCTTTAAGCACATGGATTCACCAACTCACACAAGATATAAAGAAAGGTGTTCCTAGGTACACTGGTCTAAATCTGTCTCTGCTAAATTCTGTGGCTGACTTTGTGATGCTAATGTTGATTCTCTACCTTTATTATAAAAAATACATAGATGTGTCTAATTCTGTTAGCAGAGCACCGAGGATCAAGCAGTGGTGAGAAAACATTATTTCCATAAAACATTTTTTGTTCTTCCACTTTAATCTGCCTTTTTTGGTCCACAATTAAATAGCATCTTACAGCGCTTAAGTGGAGATAAGGGGGTATCCCTTCCATGCACAAAGAAAATGCCTAATTACAGGCTTTGTAGGGTCCAAGTCAAAAGATACCAACAGGAAATTCACGATAAAATGGCGGAAGAGATTGAGATCTAAATTTAAAAATCGGCCTACCGTTCAGAAAAGGTCTTTTTAAGGGGGTAACAAAAATCCAAAACAAAGATGCCACTTCTCTGGGCATCTAAATCCATAGATTCTTGGGTCTCCATACTAATAAAGTGTTGTAAGCCATGAGGAAAGGCAATAGAAGTTATGATGTGGTCAGCTGGGACTTATAGTTCCACAGACCACAGTTAATGTCACAGTGGCTGGACTGGGTGCTGGACCCAAAAAACACTTACCCTGTGTCCACCACATTTGTCAAGGGAGGGGTTTGCACAGTTGAAGACAGTTTAGAACCCCTGAGGCACTCCTATAGTAGTGAGGTCTGGTGTTGGAGTGTCCGTGATGTTGGTGCAATTTAGAGAAAATCCAAACACTTGTGAACTTTACATGTTGCACTTCTTTACTGAATGAAGCTCATGCAAAGGTACTGGAAACTTACAATCTCTCTGTAAGGCATGGTGGAGTAAGTTCACTATGTTTGCATATGAGAGCAGATGTTCACTGTGTGTGTTATAAACAGGATTAGAGTCTATAATGGCATTTGGGTATATATAGCTCTTTGTATTGTATAAGAGATCTTTTTAAGGGAAGACACAGTCCAAGGAATACTTCACCGAAAAAGGGACCTTCACGGGTTGGCTCTCTGTGGGAAATAAACTTAAGTACTCACAGTTACCTTGCACTACCGTTCCCTCTTACAGGGGGTAGAGCCGAGTACGTTCGTGATGTGGAAGACACGTCGCACTGGTTTCCGCCAGAGGCGTCTATAGCCAGTATGACAAGAGAGCCCTTGTGCAGCTTTATCTCTCTTGATTGTAGACAAGCCTTGCTTTGAAGAAGCAATGTAATTGTCCCCTCAATGTGAACTGGATAGATACAGGGAGTCGTAATACTTTGCGCAAGGTCATGTAGTTTCACCATACACAATTTAATGGGAGCATCCGGAGAGGCTATTTTACTCTCTCCTGGGTAGACCAGGATTCTTAGACCAAAACTGGACCAAACTCGGTTGGTTCCACCCTGTTGATGTGTGGGGGCGGAGCTTGTAGACCCCTCCCACATTGTTCTGGTACTTTCTAGTAGCATACATTGGCAACTAGGTGGCAGCAAAGTACAAAGCACATTGTACACAAATTAATCCTCATTTTTTCCAGAGAACTATATGAAATGAAAGGGGAGCAACAAAGAAAGTCTTAGACCTAGACAGTTTCATACATTTGGCCCCTGGTGTCAGACTTTATCAGAAATAGGGCATTAGAATTAGTTACACACAGCCAAGTATGCAAAGGAGTGTACACTCTAAACTAAAGGGGAAATGGAGGCTGGTAGAATCTTTAACATATCTCAACAAATTCATACTGAAGAAGAGATTCAAGATGGAATCCATCCATCCTGTCATAACCATTCTACATGAACAAAATTATATGGCCTCAATAGACCTCAAAGACACTTATTTTTCCATTCTGGTGTCTCACAACCATTTTATGAGAATCCGTCTGGTTCTGGTAGGTTAAATAAAGCACTTTTATATCTACTTTTTAGTCAAACATCTGCACCAAGAGTATTTACCAAAGTGGCATTATTTCTGGCAGCCTCTTTCATCTGTTTGGGATAATTATAGACCGTTATCTAGACAATTGGCTAAAAAAAGCACAGAGAACAGAAATTTATTCAAGTCCTAGATCAATGCAGGTTCAGAGTCAGTACTGAGAAATCACATTTAATTCCCTTCTTAAGGATAAGAATTCAGAGCTAAATAATAGATTCAGTCCACGTGATGCTGTCATTGTCCCCAGAAAGAATCCAAAAATTCAAAATATCAGTAATGTTGACTAACCCAAATGTTTTTTTCCCATTGCATACAGACATAAAAACATTAGGGATGTTAACATCTTCTATAGAAGCAGTGCTTAGCGCTAAAGCTCATTTTCGAAGTCTTCAAGTGGAAATTCCACAACAGTGGTCCAGACACCTTCTGGACCTTGATCAGATGATGACTGTCAGCTCTCAAACTATTCAAGACTTCAGCTGGTAGTTGAAAACATTGATTTTAACAAAACTCTAAACATGTCTCACATAATCCCCACGTCAAATTAGGGCAGGAGTGCCCATGTATGGGGCTACTGGATACAACACAGTCACAAAGTAAAAACATTTTCTTCCAACCTCAAGGAGCTTAGGGAAGTCATACTAGTAGTGTTACATTTCCAAAATATTCTACACAATCAGAGTGTTATAGAACCACCTCGATGCAAAGGAAACAATCCACTTCGGCACAGCTATACTGCAAACTCAATCCATGGCAGCGTTCCCATGTGTCCATATATTTCTTACAACATAAATACGGTGGTGCTCAATGGTGAAAGATAGAAGCACAATATAATCCAAGAACAAGAAAAATTATCCAAGTTTATTAAACAAGCAACTCGTTACATGAGAGGGGCTCGATGCTAGATGTGTCCTAACAGGAGCAGGCTCCTGCTCCTGTTAGGACGCATCTAGCATCGCGCCCCTCTCATGTAACGAGTTGCTTGTTTAATAAACGAAGAAATTTTACATACTGGTGAGCACCTTGGATACATTTTTCTTGTTCTTGGATTACAATCAGAGTGTTGTAGTCCAAACAGATAATAAAGCATCTTCTTTCTATATCAATAAACAATGAGAGACCAGGAGCAGTCAACTGTCCAGGAAATGTCACCTCATAATGTCATGGGGAGAGAAAAACCTTCAGCATCTGTCAGCAGTCCATAAAAGAGAAATATCCAACTGCAAGATGGTTTAGTTGAATCACAACCCTTTCAAACTAACGGAGTGGTCCATCAACAGCAAGTTATTCCTGCACATCAATGTGGGGAGATGTAATATCATCCAGAAAGAATGCCCTTTTACAGAAGTTTTATTCTCTCAACAAACAAGACTCTCCGGATCATCTAGACGGGCTAACCCTCAGCTGGAAACAGAAATTCATTTACCTATTTCCTCCTCTCCCAATGCTATCATGAGTTTTAAGAAAAATGAAAGAGGAAAAGTCATTGACAATTGTAATTGCTCCATTCTGGCCCCACAGGACATGATTTCCTCTCTTATTAGATCTTTTAAAGGGGGTCTTTCTAAAATGTTCATAGATATAGATATTGTTCTTGTTCAAAGGGTTAAAGCACCGGGTTGCGGAGGTTTCCTCTGCTCCCGGTGCTCGTAGGAGATGCTCTGGGATCAGGGCTGTGTAGTACAGCCTCGGTCCCAGCAGAGCTGCGGTGCCGGGCGCCGCAAACTCTGATGTCTGCAGTGAGTCCAAAAGACGTTGCTGCAGCAAACGACCCGCACCAGCCGACGCCAAAAGACAGTGGGCGGTGGTTAAGGAGTTAAGTGATAAAACAGCTTTACTTTTCTTCCCAGTGCCTCCAAGTCTGTGATTGGATGAGGTGACATCCAGGCTCTGAGGGGATTTCAGACCAGTAGTAATGATGGGGAATCTGTATTTACAGGTGCTGCAATTCTCTGTAAAGTTCCAGTCTCTGAGGATTTGCATTCTTCAGTGTTTCTGTGCCCAGCTGCCACCATGCTCTGTTAGTTTTTGCTTATGATGGGCCACACTCAGAGGATGTCTTCAGGCACTTTATTACATTAGGTGTTAGCTGCCATTACACGTGTACAATGTTATTGTAGTACACATTTACAAGTAGTAAGACCCCTTGATTCCACACAGCTTATAACATTTAACTACATCTTTTCTCTTTTAAGAGGAGGAACAATGAAAAATAATAAAAACAACAATTAACAAGACCAAGTTAGAAATAACTATCATAACTATAAAACAGTAAAGTTAGATATAATCCTTGAGCTGGACAGGCCTTCTGATCATTCTGCCAGCTCTATTAACATAAGAAGTGTCACTGTCTACATCTTGTTGTTCTTCTGTATCTGGTAATCTGCCTTCCGATGTTACCTGTCTCTGGCCCAAATCCTCACAATAATGGTCAGCAGTACCTGTTGTTTCTTGGCTTGTACTTTCTGCCTCATTGTCTTGAGTGTCAGGATACTGATAAAAGGCCATGAATCATCTCGTTCTTGTGTTTTCCTCAGATACCTCCAACTTCTCCTTAGTCTTCTTCCTCCTTCTGTTACAATTTTTTAGGACCTAGGTCCTAGTTTCTGGACAAGCTTTGCCTTTTACCAGTGTTTATCATATTTGCTGCTTGGCTGCACCCGTATTTGATGATTCCTCTGGAGATCAGACAGTCTTTGCAGACTTATTGCAATACACATATTGCCTATCTTGATTCTTCTTTAGTTAAGCTTTAATGTTTCCCGCCAACTTTAACAGATGACTCGCAGTTGGTAAGAGTTTCTTAGTATGCCTACTCATGAGTCTTTGTGCTGGACTGCTGTCTTGGCCTTTGTGCTCCCCAAAGGATTGTGATCCGAATGCACTGCTACTCGTCGACCATAGGTGTACTGGTGGAACCTCTCCATTCCAAATACCTCAGCCAGTAGTTCTTTCTCAATTTGAGCAATAATGGTGATTGGTTATTTGTCCCGCAATAATGTGGCTCTCAGGCCTTTTTCTGAAGCTCACATTGCACCACCACTTCTCGATCTGTATCAAAATACTTTAGGGCTGCTGCATCTGCAATAGCCTTCTTTACTGATTGGAAAGCAAAGTCCTGGCTTTCTGTCCATTTCCACAGCACATCTTTGTGGGTTAACTGTCTCAGTGGCTCACACATGTCTGACAAATGGCTGCAAAATTAGAAAAGATAACTTACCATACCCAGAAATTGTTGTACTCTACAAACTTCAGTAGGGGTAGGCAAATCTTCTATTGCTCTCACCTTTTCTGGATCCACTTTCATGAATTTGAGGTCAGATATATGGAACTTCTGTCATTTTCTGTTGGAATTTGTCTATGTTCAGCTTTATTCGCTCTACATCTGTTCAAAAATTGTATCATCTTCTGATCATGATCCTTGATTGCAGATTCCATATCTTCACCTTCTCCCACTATCAATATATCATCTGCTATTGTTTTACTCCAGGAAGTCCTTCCAAAACCTGCATCAATTTCTGCTGGAATACCTCTGGAGCAGGTTTTATTCCCAAGGACATTCTCAGCCATTTTTAGCATCCAAATGGTGAAGAAAATGTTGTCAATAAACTTGATACTTCATCCAGTTCCACATGCCAGAATCCATTTTTAACATCACATACAGAAAATATTTTAGTCTTTGATAGATCCGGTAAAACATCATATTTTGTCGGCATTGGTTAATGATTTCTTTTCAGTGCCTTTTTGCGTGGCTTAGGATCAATGCATATTCTTAACTTACCTGATGGTTTCTGTACTATGACCAAACTGCTGATCCAGTCTGTGCTGCTATGGACTGGTACTATCATGCCTCGCTTCTGTAAGTACTGCATTTCTTCTTTCAGTGGTTGAACACTTCCTATAGGTAATCTGGTAGGGCACTGTGTTATCAATTTCTAGCTTATATTTACTTTCAAAGCACCCATCATGTTAAAATTATTAAGCAATCTCAGTTTTTATTTTTTGAACATCCAAATTGCGCTCTGCTTTTAGTTTGAGATCTTGTATACTCTGGGAAACGTCAACAGACAATGTTCTGAGACTGTACTTTTATTAAGTCCATTGCCTGAACTGCTTTTACTCCCAATAATGGTACATGGTTTCCACCCCAGAGCACGGTTAATTCAACTCTGTAACTCTTTCTGTTACATGGGTTCCATATTTTACGTTTACATGTTCCCATAACTTTCAGAAGACTATTGTTGTACATCACTAGTTGCCTTGTCAGTTGGCTCAATTGGCTTCTCATTCAACAAGAAGGTTGCAAAAAGTTGCTTGGCATCCTTGGCTTCTGGCTGCCTGATTACATTGACATTCACTTTTGCAGGCCACAGCTGTATTAATGTAATGTCCTCTGCACTGTCAGTGTCTGGTATCACAGTGTGGACCTGTATATGCTGTTTGTTTTCAGCATGCAGACAGCTGAGAAATGATTCTTCTTGCCACTTAACCTCCAGGTTTCCCCATATTCTGGGCACATGGTTTTGTCTCTCTCATGTCCTTGCTTTTTTCCAAAGTGGTGACTGTGGCTTACAGGATCCTTGTCTTCTCTTGCTTCAGAGCTTTCTCTTTTCCTTTCATAGATACTGCATGTTCCTTGTCATCATCAATATCACTGCTACATTCCATCATCTTTAGGCTGTGCTTTGTAAGTACAACAGTTCAACAGCCCTGCAGATTTTCATTCATTTCTCTAAAAATCATCTCTTCCTCTCTCAGTGATCTTTCTCTGAGGTGAGTGTCTCTGATGCCACACAATATTCTGTCTCTGATGTCTCCAAATCCACAGGTTGCAGCAAGTCTTCTCAGCTCTGTCCATATCTGTCTACATTTTCACCAGCCTCCTGATTTCTTGTGAATAATTTGTATATTTCCCCTGTCTGATTATTTTTGACGTCACAGTGTTTATCAAATGCCTGTATAATGTCTGCTAGGACTAGGCTGTCTGTGCTTTTTTGAGAGTAAGGTCTGGGCTGTTCTGCTTTCCCAATTAAAACCCCCTTAAAAACCCCCCCGGAAAAGTTTAAAGCCTACTTTTTTATTTTTTTTGGGAAAATTTAATTTTTTTTTTAAGGGGGTTATAGGGTTGTTTTTTTTTTTAATTTTTTTTGGGGGGGTTTTTTG
>JAODAL010010775.1:0-103325 GCA_025379985.1 Phyllomedusa bahiana | reverse complement strand
TTTAAAGGGGGTAAAAAACAATGCCCAACGACCCCTGACGGGGTTAAAAACCTTTAGCGTACTCAAAAGGAAAGGGTTTTTTGATCAGTTAGCCGTGATTTGGGGGTTGGGCCCCTTTCAGGAAGGGCGCCATCCTCGAAGGCCCACTTAATAGCCAACAACTCCCGTTCCCAAGTCAAAATTTCCCTTTTCTCCGGGGAAAATTTAGGGGAAAAGAAAGGCAAGGCGGAAATTAGTCATGGCGGTCGACCCCCTGAAAAACCCCCCCTACACCAACTCAAAAGCATCTACCCAACAAAAAAAGGGGGTTTAAATGGTCGCCCAAAATAAACACGGGGGCGGGGCAAAACATTGCTTAATTTTTCAAAAAACCCAAAGGCCCAGTTGCCAGTTACTGATATTTTTCCCCCTTTTTTGTCAATCGAAAAAGGGCCAAAACGAGAACAAAAAAATTTGGAAAATTTTTCGATAATAATTAGCAAAGCCTAGGGAACCTGAAAAGCCTTCGTGAGGAAAGGGGACCCCATCGGGAAGCCCGCCCTTTAGGGGATCCAAAAGAAAGAGTTGGGGGTCAAGAAAGGGACCTCCTGAACCCCAAAAACACCCCTTTCCAGTTTGACAAACAAATGATTGATCTTCAAGATCTTAAGATTTTCCCCGCACTTGTTTAACGCCCAGTTCGCAAAAAAATTTAAAAGTCATCCAATAAACAACCATAAATGACCAAAATGAGTTCTCAAAAACCTTACCAATTCGGAACACTGCGGGAGTATAACACAGCCCAAGGGGCATAACCAGATATTCAAATGGCCCTCTGGGTATTAAATGCAGTTTCCCTCATCCCCTTCTTTGATAGGGAAATTATGCCCCCCCCTTAAGTCAACTTGGAAAACCACTTAGCCCCCTTTTTTTGTTTTAAACATCAAAAAGGGTTTTGAGGATTTTTTTATCGAAAAAGGGAAAATCGGAAAGGGGTTTTTATGGGACAAAAAATTTCGATCTGCGATAATTAAAGGGTTAAAATCTGAGCATCATCTATTAAGACGGGCCTTTTTTGGGCCTTTCCTGTAATTTTGGCGGCCAGCAAATCAATTACGAAAGAGCGGGTGAGATGTGTGTGCACTCATGACGGGGATTGTAGGGTTTTGCGAGCTGAAAAACACATGACCCTTTTACATAAACACGTTTCCGTTTCCCCATGTCCCTCAGCGTCTCATAGGGTAGGCCCTCGCTCTGCCTGGGCCAAACAGCTCACGAAATTTATTTTTTCCCTCACAAGAAAACCTACTATTAGCTGGACCTTTCCCCAATTTAGTTAGTTTAAATTTTGAAGATTTTATGTAGTTAGCTAGAGAATTAAAGCACCTACCGCGTAAATTACGGCGGGGGGACCCCGGGGGGGGGGGGGGCCCCCCCGGCGAAACACAGACAAGCTCTTCTATAAAGAACACGGGAAAAGTTCACCAAGACTTAGTGTAACTTTTTAGGGGAAATACTTTATTTTAAATTTGCTATTAAATTTTTCCTGGTTTTTGGGCAGCCTAACTTATTGGATACACATATTTCTATAACTCCGTGTATCAACAAAAATAACAGTTAGTGTTTTTTATTTTACCCTACATTTTATTGCCACTTCCCCGTAAAACAAAACAGCAATCTTATTTACCCAGGTTGGGGGCAAAAAAAACCGTTTATTATACGAAAACAAACAGTTACGGTTTTTGACTTTTTTTTCCACCCACATTGTTCATTTACCACATCTACGTAAATCCTTAAAAACAATTTTATATTTTACCACAGTGAATTTAAAGGCAAAAAAACCCCTTTTTTATCAAAACATAACAGTATGTTTTTTTGAATTTGCCACCCAGCTTGTTCATGCGCACATCCACTTAAATTTTTAAAACACAATTTTTATACCCACAGGTGAATTGAAAGTGCAAAAAATACCTGATTAACGAAAAAAATAACAGATACAACAAACAGACCCCTTTTCCCCCCCACTTTTAATCTGGGGGCGACGGTTTAATTTCCCTACTGCGGCCAGGACATAAAAGTCAATGTCCATGAAACTAAAATGGTGGTTGAAAGACTCCTTTTTGGCGGGACTTTTTAAACGGGGTCATGCAGGTTTGGGGGTATGCCGTTCCAGACGGATATTCAATGTCCAGTTCAAGTAACATATGGTTCAAATCATACTGCCTTCTGCACTTTTTAATTTTTGGGTATCAGGTTTAAGGGGGCAGGCTGGGTCAAGACAGGGGTAGTGAAAGGGGTGTACTTTTTTTCTGTGACTTTTATAACCTAAATGTTGTGCCTAAGAGTAGCACACCATTTGACGTTGTGAGTTAAATTTCACTTTTCCAGCCTTTTTTGGGTGTAATAATGAAGGTGTTTTGTTTTCTCTCCCATAGACTTTAATGGTAATCGCTCATAATTGATGCTCACTATCGAAAAACCTTATCGATAGCGGCCGACTATCGACTATCGCTCGATCTCAATAGCCAACGCAATCGCTCAACACTAGTCAGGAATCAATAGTAAGGGGAATTGGTTCTTTACCGTTATTTTGTTGAGCTCCTGATAATCGATGCATGGGCAGGGAGTTCCATCTTTCTTCTTAACAAAGAAGAACCCTGCTCCCATGGGGGACGCAGAGGGTCAAATGTGACCCTTCTGTAGGCTCTCTGCGATATATTGCTTCATGGCGGTTCTCTCCGGACCCGACAGATTATATATCCTGCCTTTAGGAAATCTTACCCCAGGCAATAGTTCGATAGCACAGTAATATGATCTGTGTGGGGGTAACCTCTCAGACTGGGTCTTGGAAAACACCACAGCAAAATCATGAATAAAGGCAGGAATCTGCTCGATTTCCGCATTACCAAGAACAATTGGGAGACATTTCTCAATACACTGCTTTCCCCACCTACCTAATTCCCCAGAATTCCAATCAAACACAGGGTTATGTTTCTGAAGCCAGGACAACCCCAACACAACATCAGCGGTTAAGCCCTCCATGATAAACAATATACACTTCTCCTTATGTATAGACCCTACAAGCATCTCAAGTTCAGGGGTGTAATACTGGATATTGCTCTTAACCAACGGGGTAGAATCAATAGCCACCACCTGCAGAGAATCAGATAGAGACCTCCAGGGTAGGCCCAGATGCTTGGCGAATGAAGCGTCCACGAAATTGGAAGCTGATCCTGAATCCACAAAGGCGCTCCCTGAATCACACATGGACAAATACGAAATTTTCACTGGAAGTAACAGCTTTTTTAACACAATAGGCAATACCTGCTCGCCTAGGTGACCTTCCCGCAAGTCACCTAGGTGCTGGAGTTTTCCGGCCAGGACTTCTTTTTGGGGCACTCATGGATGTGATGACCCTCTTCACCACAGTAGAAACACAGTCCCAGGATGCGACGTGAGGTCCTGCGGTCACTGGCAGTACCCGCAGAAGAGGCTCCGAACTGCATAGGCTCCTCCAGGGGTATCATAATGCTAGCAGTTTCTAGGGTGGTAGCAGAACGGGGAAGTGGAGTAAAGAGGGGCAATGGAGAAAGAGTCTGTTCCCGACGTCTTTCCCTAAACCGTCTGTCCAGCCGAACTGCAAAAGCAATCGCATTATCAAGAGTGCCCGGAGTAGAGTAAGCCACTAACAGGTCCTTAACATGGTCTGCTAATCCTACTCTGAACTGGCACCTGAGAGCAGGGTCGTTCCACCCTGATGGAACAAACCAGCGCTGAAATTCAGAAGCATATTCCTCAACAGTCCGCTTTCCCTGCCTTAAGGTGGTGAGCTGCGTCTCGGCCACCGCCTCCCTATCAGGGTCATCGAAGAGGAGTCCCAAGGAGACAAAAAAATGGGGAGGCAATGCCGGGGAACCCCCACCCTGATGGGTACCCTGGGGTTTCTCCTGCTGCTGAACCCTTAGTGCCAGATCTTGGACTAATTGGGTAAGTCCCTGCATCTGTTCTACCAGCACAGTCATGGGGTTCATGGTGCATGGAGAGCAGGAATATATGGCCTGTGAAAATGTCACGTCAGAGGAGGTGCAGTGGGCCCTGACTGCCACCCAGCCCACTGTCCCTGCCTACTTGACCTTTCACAGGCAAAGGATGATCAAACTGAGCAGGTTTAAATGAGGCGCCCGGACACCGCCCCAACAGCTGATTGGTGCGGCCTCCGGGCCCCTCTATTGGCCTATGCGACACACCGACTGACCTGATTCGAAGCCGGGCTATCAATCCTATGCTCATCAGGCAGGGTTCTCCCTGGGTGTGTCGACCAGCTAGAGGGATTAACCACTGTAGAGCCTTGCTCCTCCATGGCAACAACGTGTGCCGTGACAGCCATAGTGAATTATTTGACTCAAACACGTTCCTCAGAATAGGAGGAGCACCTGCTGGACTTTGGGGTCTCATTTTCATAACAATTTTCTTTAGGCGCCATTCCAGGTTTGCGGACACCCTAAAGTGCTAAAATTTAATAAACCCCTAAAAAGACCCTACATTGGAAACTACAACCCTTAAGGAATATATCCAGAGGTGTAGTGAATATATCAACCTCACAGTGGTTCAGAATTTTTTTCTTAGCATTTGGGGGTGAAAATTAAAAAAAAAAAAAAAAAAATTCACAACAATAAGCAATTTAAACTGAAAATGTTCATTTTTACAAGGAATCCTGGAGAAAAAGCACCCCAAATTTTTTAACGCAATTTTTTCCAATTTCGCCAATACCCTATATATGGGTGTAAACTGCTGTTTGAGTGCATGGCAGGGCATACAAGGGAGAGAGAGCGCTGTTTTGCTTTTGGAATGCAGATTTTGGTGGGTGCCATGTTGCATCTGCAAAGCCACCAAAGTACCAGAACAGGTGAAACTTTCCAGAAGTCACCCCATTTTAAATTAAACACCCCTCATGGAACTCATCTCGAGGTGTATTGTGCATTTTGGGCACACCGGTGTTCCATAGTTTTTTTAGCATTAGGCCATAAAAATGGGGGGAAAAACACAGTTCAGTCATTGTTTTTTGGACTTCAATTTTACAGCATTCACCGTGTGATATAAATGACATGATAACTTTACTATGCGGGTTGGTACAATTACAAGGATATAAATTTGATATAATTTTTTGTTTTGTTATTTTTACACAATAGAAACGCATTTATAAAAAATTGGGTTTTTATATCTTTGTAGTCTGCTAGCCATAATTTTTTTATTTTTCTGTTTATGGAGCTAATTATGGGCTTGTTTTTTGAAGGATGGGTTGACATTTTTATTGGTACCATTATGGGATATACACTCACCGGCCACTTTATTAGGTACACCTGTCCAACTGCTCGTTAACACTTAATTTCTAATCAGCCAATCACATGGCGGCAACTCAGTGCATTTAGGCATGTAGACATGGTCAAGACAATCTCCTGCAGTTCAAACCGAGCATCAGTATGGGGAAGAAAGGTGATTTGAGTGCCTTTGAACGTGGCATGGTTGTTGGTGCCAGAAGGGCTGGTCTGAGTATTTCAGAAACTGCTGATCTCCTGGGATTTTCACGCACAACCATCTCTAGGGTTTACAGAGAAGAAAAAACATCCAGTGAGCGGCAGTCCTGTGGGCGGAAATGCCTTGTTGATGCCACAGGTCAAAGGAGAATGGGCAGACTGGTTCGAGCTGATAGAAAGGCAACAGTGACTCAAATAGCCACCCGTTACAACCAAGATAGGCAGAAGAGCATCTCTGAACGCACAGTACGGCGAACTTTGAGGCAGATGGGCTACAGCAGCAGAAGACCACACCGGTGCCACTCCTTTCAGCTAAGAACAGGAAACATGAGGCTCCAATTTGCCCAAGCTCATCGAAATTGGACAGTAGAAGATTGGAAAAACGTGGCCTGGTCTGATGAGTCTCGATTTCTGCTGTGACATTCGGATGGTAGGGTCAGAATTTGGCGTCAACAACATGAAAGCATGGATCCATCCTGCCTTGTATCAACGGTTCAGGCTGGTGGTGGTGGTGTCATGGTGTGGGGAATATTTTCTTGGCACTCTTTGGGCCCCTTGGTACCAATTGAGCATCGTTGCAACACCTTGTGGAATCTATGCCACAAAGAATTGAGGCAGTTCTGAAGGCAAAAGGGGGTCCAACCCGTTACTAGCATGGTGTACCTAATAAAGTGGCCGGTGAGTGTATATGATGCTTTGATCACTTTTTAAGGTTTTTGTGAGGCATTTTGAACAAAATACAGCAATCTGGTAGTGCTTTTTATTTTTGTTTTTTACAGCGGTCACTGTGCTCTATAAATGACATGCTAGCTTTACTTAACAGGTCGCTACGGATCCAGCGATCCCCAATCTGTACATTTTTATGTTTTATTGCTTTAACACAATAAAAACAAAAAACTTTTTCTTCAAAAAGGAAAACACATTTTTGCAACGCCATAGTCTGAGAGTCATAACTTTTTTTATCTTTCTGTGTACAGAGCTGTGTAGGGGCTTGTTGGATGAGTTGATGTTTTTATTGGTATCATTTTGGGGGGGCAAGACATTTTGGTTTTAAATCCATTTTTGGAAGGCAAGGTGAACAAAAAACTGGAACCTAGTAGTGTTTTTTATATTTGTGACAGGGCTCACCATACAGTATGAATGATATGCTAGCTTTACTCAGCAGGTCGATACGCGGTGATACAAAATATGTGTAGTTTGTTTATTTTTGATCTTTTTTGGGATGATTGGTATTTGTAAAGGGGAAAAGGGAGGTGTACATGTTTTTATTTTTCATGTCTAACTTTTCTTTTTTTTTCTTTTTTACTTTTTTCTACTTTTTCACTTTTCCCCATAGGGGATTTGTATCAGTGCTCTTCAGATCACTGATACAATAGAGATCAGTACATAGCAGAACTGCTATGTACTGGTCTATATGGCAACTGTCACTCACCATGCCCATAAGGCATTCCTGCCTGGAGACAGCCTGAAATTCTTTCTTACACTCCCAGGTATGCAGACAGCAGTGGAGCTCCCGCCTTCTGTCTTTGCCTTAGCTGCGGCAATCATAATAGATAGTGGCAGCTAAAGGGTTACTAACACGCTACCGGAGTACACTCTGGCAACGGGTTATGCGCCATGAGGACAACTGTAATATGCAGTTGGTCTCATGTCACGATCATGCTTGAGAGCTCGTATATCCAGGACGTATCGGTACATCCATTTGCAGGAAATCACTAATGTCAGGAAGTGGTTAACGGCTTATTATTTAATTTTTAGATTGCTGTGATGTGATTGTAATCACTGGTACTACTATAATAACGGGATTTATGGCAGATTCTGTATTGGTTTTCTAATTTTATATTAAATTATTTTTATTTTTTTGTAAATACATTTTATATATTTAATAAGACATTGATTTTATATTTTTTTAAATTTTTAATTTTTATATTTTTGTGAAATTATTTTATTTAATATAATTTTATAATTAACATCAGTAAGCATTGCCCTAGCTGTCGGAATTGGGTGGAGTCTTTTCTATTTTTTTCTCTTCGACACAGAAAAGATTTTGGCCCCAAGTTTAAACCCTCCCGATGCACCAAATGTATGAACTGCAGGAGAACAGTTTCATGGCTCTTTCTACATTGCTTTAAAAATACCCAAAATTAAAAAAGGGGGCCCTGTTCAAGCCAAGTTCATACATAATGTCCTTAGTTCTAGGTTTCCCTACAGATTACAGCTGATCACTAGGGGTCACAGCAGGGGGACACTTTGTAATTAACTTGTTGTCAAAGAACTCCCTTAAGAAGAAAGGTCTGCCCACAGTGGATAAAGGAACATAGGGGAAAAAAACAGCCCAAAGGGAAACTTTGGGGTTGTAGTTTTGCAAGGCAAAAGGGGAAATTGGGTTTCCCTACATATAATTATGATACTCAGCTGCAGAGGAGAAAAGCTATTTACAGCAGAAGAAATTCTCAAATTAGTGAAAAAAAATCCTTTGGTGATAAATTTTTAAAAATTTTGGCATGCATGTGTATAATAATTTTTAAAAGGCACTTAAAAAAAATAGAGCTGGGAAATACTGTATTTCAATTTGATCTCCTTTTTTTGGTGGCACTGTACCAGGCTTACCTTTTGATTCTGTGTCTGCTTTTTATCTTCTGTCTTATGATTATTCACTTGCCAGTCTTTCTTTTTGCATGTTTTGTCTTTTCTTTTAATTTTTGTCATCCTTATAATATCTTTACTTTTATGGCTTTCAGTGCTGTATGCACTCCATGGTTGCATCATATGGTCCATATCTTGCTATTGTTTTTTTCTTTTTATATGATCCTACACTCCCGGGCCACTTTATTGGGGTACACTGCCCAACTGCTGGGGAAAACATTTAATTTCAAATCAGCCAATCAATGGCGGCAACTCAGTGATTTAGGCATGTAGACATGGTCAAGACAATCCCTCGTTCAAACCGGCATCATTGGGGAAAAAAGGGTTTTGGTCCCTTTGAACGGGGGCAGGGTTTGTTGGTCCCAGAAGGGGGTCGAGTTTTTCAGAAATGTGTCTCCTGGGTTTTTCACGCAAAAACCATCCCCTGGGGTTTAAGGAATGGTCCGAAAAAGAAAAAATATCCGGAGTGCAGTCCTGTGGGCGGAATGCCTTTTTGATGCCAGAGGTAAAGGAGAATGGGAAAAGAGGGTTTCGATGATAGAAAGGAAACAGGACTAAAATAGCCCCCCGTTACAACCAAGGTAGGCAGAAGGCTTCTCTGAACGACAGTACGGCAAACTTTGAGCAGATGGGTACAGCAGCAAAAGACCACACCGGTGCCACTCCTTTCAGCTAAGAACAGAAATGAGGCCCAATTTGCCAGCCCCTCGAAATTGGACAGGAAGTTGGAAAAAGTTTTTCCTGGGGGATAGTCTCGATTTCGCTGGGACATCGGAGGGAGGGTCAGAATTTGGCGGGAACAAAACATGAAGCATTGTTCAACCCGCCTTGTATCAACGGTTAGGGTGGGGGTGGGGGTTCATGGTGTGGGGAAAATTTTTTGGCACTCTTTGGGCCCCCTTGGTACCCAAATTTAGCATGTTGAACACCTTTTTTGAATCTTTTCCCCGAAAAATTGAGGCATTCTGAAGGGGCCCAAAAGGGGGGGCCAACCCCCTTACTAGCTGGTGTACCCAAAAAAGTGGCCCGGGGAGTGTATATCTTAATAAATGACGTTTAAATGTGTATGGAAATGCACCACTGCACCCTATTATCTTGTAGATGGTTTTTGTTGTCTGGTTTACATTATTATGACCTTTAGATTTTCTTTTCCCAATAGATTTGTTTTTTCCTGGTCCTGCCATTTTTCTCACACCTTCTTAATAATTAACTTTTTGTTGTTATACTGCAAGAAGCAAAGAACAAAGGCACAGACGCAAATCCAAGTGTAGTTAGTACAAATGAGAAAGGTGACATCTAAATTAAGTTTCTCACTTTAAGTGGTTGTAATGTTATGGTACAACACATATATGCTTATACTTAATAATAATACATTTGCTTGCTATCTTTTCCCAAATACCGATAGCCTTGCATTCTTGGAATATCAGGAAATTACAATACTTCCAATGCTATTTATACAAACCTGAAAAAACAGAAGAAGATTGGCGCTGGTGTATGAACTATAAAGTGTGATAAAAATAGGCTAGAAAATTATTGTAAAAAATGTTTACTTATTGTAACACACACATAGTACATTGAAAATGTTAAATTAAAAACATGTTAAAAGAAATGAACATAAATGGACAACATGTTTCAGCAGTTATAAGTAGAACTCAACCCATTGGGGGGAAGGGCAGTAGAACTGAGGAAACAGGGTTTTTCTCTTGTTAATTGTTTTGTTTTTACTTACTTTCAAATTACTTTTATGTATGGACTATGTATTTTTGGTAAAAAAGATATCATGGGGTTTTTTTTCCTAGCCCATTTATATTTACTCTTTTTAGTTTTGGCTTCCCAATTTTCTTCTCTTTTTTCTTGTTTGTATAAACAATATTAGAAATATTGCTTTCTTAACTACAGGCCACAATCATCCGAACCTCCCATACCCGTCTCCAAGATTTTAAGTGCTGACCCCGTTTTCCCGGAACATCCTACCCGTACCCTCAGCACAATCCCCAAATTTTATAGTTTTAAGAGTGCCTGAAAATACATCATCTTTGTCGGCCTACCCAGTTTTCCCAATAGCAAACCCCCACCTTTTTCACACAACCTCGCACTCCCCACCTAGGGGGACTCACAGGCACTTATTGTAATGATGTTGGTCGGGGTGGCAGGTTCACCCAGTTTTTTTGTAAACCACCCCATATTTTTGAAACATGGCTGAATCAATATGTAAACTGAGCCCTTCTCACCCTTCATCTCAACCATACACCCTCGTAGATTTAGGCTCTCACATTGTGTCTCATCTGTCTAGTATTGGTCTTTTTGTCTGTAATTATACCCTCTAAATTTTAAAGTGCTGCAGAATTTGTTGGTGCTATATAAATAAAGATTATTATTAACATTGAGTATTCTGCAACAATAGCCACTCCTGTAGCCACCTCCATTCTTCTGTCTACTGCTTCCCTTAGCTGCATACAACTTTTCAGTTTTCTACTCAAGTTTCTGAGCTGACTTGAAGCAATCCTTGATGACTTTCTTCTGTGAAAAACCATTGGGACATATGAATGATGAATTGACCAACCATGACTTACCAGCTTTATTGCATGACTGCATTACTCTGTCTAACCAAACAGAAATAAAGCTGCTAGAGAAAAAAATTAACATGTACATTGAGTGCCTCAGCTGGTGCCCATCTTCTAAACACCACTGCTTTCTTCCGCACCAATTTTCCACGATAAGGTGAGGAGATTCATGCTCTCAATAGGAAAACATCACGGCAGACTCAACAATAATTTGTGCTTAAAATGCAGGGACAAAAATTATTTCCTGCAGGATTGCCCTGTGGAGCTGGGAAACTCCATTGCCTAGGAATAGAGGGAGAGACTACCCTAAGCAGAGATATCAACTCTTTATGTGTCGCAACAACCATCACCTTCTTTGTTTCTGGAACCTGCTATATTGTGCAAGCCTATTTTAATTCTGGGTTTGCAAGGAATTTCTACACCAGTCTGATAACTTTGCTCCAGATCACTGTACTCTAGCTGGGGACAATGCTATTTATGGACTTAGTGATGAGGTTCTGTAAGATATCATCTGCTTTGTTACTGGTACATTGTTCCTGGAGATAGGAAAGCTTCACAAACACATTTAATTTTATGTCCTTCAGTCATGCATCAGCCCTGTGGTTATGGGACTTCTGTGTTTCCAGAACATGCCCTGGTCATTGACTAGCACTCTGGCTAGATAACCTGATGGGGCAAACCCTGTCACTCCCATTGTCTTCCTCTCATCTAGGTACTGTATATCTGTTTAAGCCCAAGGAACTGGATTCACCTATCTTTGTCAGAGCTATACACTTTGAGTGGAGAAGCTGTGTGCATGCTCGACCACTGCTCCTTACAAACATTTCTTCGGAATGTGGTGTCTCTGCTTTAGTGATCAGTGGGGGTCCCAGCAGTGAAACTCCTAGCAATCAGGTGATTATCATCTATCCACAGGATAGTCTACAATGGGAAAACCACTTTAAGTGGTTTGCCTGAGCCATATTTTGATTATGCTGATATTATCAGCAAATAACAAACTGAGACCTTTCCTTTCTAAAGGCCCTATGACCAATTGACCTGATTCCTGGTACTATGCCCCTTATGACAGGTTATGATCTTTATCACTAGTAAAAATAAAAGTCATATTGAACTACATGAAACTGAAACTGGCCAAGGGTTTTATACACAAATATACAGTATCTCACAAAAGTGAGTACACCCCTTGCATTTTTGAAAATATTGTATTACATCTTTTCATGGGACAGCACTGAGGATACAATATAAAGCAGTCAATGCACAGCTCGTTTAACAGTGTAAATTTGGTGTGCCTCAAAATAACAAACAAAAAATAACTACTCCTTTAAAACATACCTTTTAATAATATATAATCTAAAACGATAATTATACAAGTAATGCCAGGACAAAGAAATGGAAGAACAGCAAACCTAAACTGTCTCCTATATTAGACACCCTAAGAGATCTAACAGAACGGAGAACCCGCCCCGAAAAGGGCGACCCCGAAAAAACTCCTCACCTATATCCTATATAAGGCGCCGCTTATAAAACAATTTACTAGCGGCGAAATGAATAGATCACAGATAGGGGAGGTAAATAACAGATATATAAAGAGCGCAAGAAAAAATGCTTATAGCACTATAGTGGAAGGCGGGACTAACCCCATCCCAAATACCACAAAAACACCCACAGCAGACCAATTACACAGTCATAGACCAAGGGTATATTAAAAGTGCCAATACTTATCTGCACCAATTGACCCCGAATGGTATATTCGATCAATAGGGCGACAAGAGAAGCTGCGCTAGAATAACCCCAAACGCGTTTCGTCCTATTTCAAGGACTCCTCAGTGGGTCAAAATACCACATATCCATCTATAAAACATCATTCAAAAACATAAGAAATTCACTGGTTAGATCATAATACCATATGTATATATTGCCTAAACCAAGAAGAAGGGAAGGCTTAAATTACCTGAATCTCCAATCTATAGGGATATCAGAAGGGTTCATTTCATAAATAGGAGTTGGTGTTACTCCATAAAGTGGGAACTCACATAGTGGTGTGAGTCCTCAGTGTCCCACCATCAAATAGCACCCTCGAGGGAATATATAGCCCCCCAGAGAACTCCTCCTACATAGAGGGGACAAAACGCCCCCTATTAATTATATCAGATCAGTGTACTCACTTTGGATAACATGAGGCATCACTCGGCGTCTCAGAAAGTACACTGCGCATGTCCGCAGTGATGTTGGAACAGCGCCGATCACAGTGTGTTCTAACGCGCATGCGCTAACTCTTGACGCGTTATGGTATGTACTGCGCATGCGCGGAAGTTCCAAAATGGCGGCGCCGGCATCGCCGAGGCCCGCCGCGCCTGCGCCGAAAAACACAGACGGCCGGATACCCTGCGTCCATGCATCAGCACGTAGGCACCACAGCAGGGTAACCCCGCTCCAGGAACCATCCCAAAAAGCCGAGAGCGGCATTATCCAACGCCCATAAGCCGAAGGGAGCGCAGCCAAAGGTCAAATAGCACATAACAGCCAAAATGAAAATCAAAACATAGGGAGAATACCGCTGCGCCCATATGTATTAACACATGATCAAATAGCCACAACAGAGCGAGTGTATATACAGCCCTATCCAAATCTAGCATAGTACACATGATAAGATAAAAAATAGATAACTGGCATACAAATATATCACAAATAGGGGAATCTGTGTTTAAATGAGGGTTATGCACGTCTAAAAAAATATATATCCAGAAGACTATTACAGAAAACACATGAAAGACAATGACTCATTTAACCCCCTCGGAAACACACAATTGAGTCTATAAATCCACTGTTTTTCACGCTGTGCCTCAAAATAACTCAACACACAACAAACTGTTGGCAACAACAGTGAGTTCAACTTTATGTGAAAATGGACAAATTGTGCCCAAACTATCAATATCAGTATCAATATCAGCCACCACTATGTTCCAGCAGTGCCTTAACTCACTTGTACATGGAGTTCGCTAGAGCTTCACAGGTTGCAGCCACTGGAATCCTCTTCCACTTCTCCATGACATCACGGAGCTGGTGGATGTTAGAGACCTTGTGCTCCTCCACCTTCTATTTGAGGATCCCTGCAGATGCTCAAAAGGGTTTATTCTAGAGACATGGTTGGGTAGTTCAGCCCCTTTACCCTCAGTTCTTTAGCAAGGCAGTGGTTGTCTTGGAGGTATGTTTGGGGTCATTATCATGTTGGAATATTGCACTGTGACCCAGTTTCTGAAGAAAGGGGATTATGCTATGCTTCAGTATGTCACAGTACTTGTTGGCATTCATGATTCCCTCAATGAACAGTAGCTCTCCACAGCTGACAGCACTCATGCAGCCCCAAACCATGGCACTCTCACCACCAAGCTTGTCTGTAGGCAAAACACACTTGTCTTTGTACTCTTCACCCAGTTGCTGCCTCACATAATTGACACCATCTGAACCAAATAAGTTTATCTTGGTCTCATCAGACCACAGTACATGGTTCCAGTAATCCATGTCCTTAGTCTGCTTGCCTTCAGAAAACTGTTTGTGGGCTTTCTTGTACATCATCTTTAGAAGGGGCTTTCTTCTGGGATGACAGCCATACAGACTTTGCAGATTTGCAGATTTGTTACAGTGTGCTGTGTGTGGTCTGAGCACTGACAGGCTAACCACCCACCCCTTTACCTCTGCAGCAATGCTGGCTGCACTTATATGTCTATTTTGAAAAGACAATCTCTGGATGTGATGCTGAGCACATGCACTCAACTTCTTTGGTCAACCATGGCAAGGCCTGTTCTGAGTGGAACCTGTCTTGTTAAACCGCTGTATGGTCTTGGCCACCATGCTGCAGCTCAGTTTCAGGGTGTTGGCAATCTTCTTATAGTCTAGGCCATCTTTATGTAGAGCAACAATTCTTTTTTTCAGATCCTCAGAGAGTTATTTGCCATGTGTTGACATGTTGAACTTCCAGTGACCAGTATGAGAGAGTGTGAGATCGGTAAGACAACACATTTAACATACCTGCTCCCCATTCACACCTGAGACTTTGTAACACTAATGAGTCACATGGCACTGTGGAGGGAAAAATGGCAAATTGGGCCATATTTGTCCATTTCCATTTAGGGGTGTTCTCACTTTTGTTGTCATTGTTTTAGACATTGATGGCTGTGTGTTAAGTTATTTTGAGGGCACACCAAATTGACTGACTATTTTACATTGTATAAAAGTGTTATATCTTCAGTACTGTCTCATGAAAAGATATAATGCAATATTTACAAAAATGTGTGGTTTGAACGTAGCTAGAGACTCATGGGCCCGGGTGCAAAACCTCAGCTCGGGGCCCCCCTACTCCCAGACTCCATCTGTGGACCGATACTTTTCAACAACAGGTTCCCTACTTGACGTGACGGATGTCTGCGGTGTAGCGCCCTGCACAAAATTGTGAATTTTATGCTGAACAGTTCAATTGACATTTATCTGTATTCTGCGAGTCACTACATTATCACCACTATACAGTGACTAATATCACCATAATGTTACTGACTAAACCGGTATATCAAAACCAATAATAACAATATACAAGGACCTAATAATACCACCCTATATCACTACCCTATAATGACTAATACCATCATACTATAACTGATCAAATCAATATACCAATGACAATATACAAGCACCAAATAATATCCCACAACATGATCACATATCATCACCATAAGGAGACTGAACAAAACCATTGTACGGTTTCTGAATATATAAACCATTACTCTAAGATGACTATTACGGCCATAGGACTTGTTCACACGACGTTTTGGATCCGTTTTGGATGCGTTTTATGGATCCGTTTTTAACCTTCGAAAACTGGATGCAAACTGCATCCAAAAAGCGGATCCAGAAAACGCAACAGCTGATCCTTTTTTGGATGCGTATTGGATGCGTTTTACGGATCCGTTTTTGGATCCGTTTTTTCAATACTTTATTTAAGTCAACCTATCAAACTAAATATTTATAAACTAAATATATATTTAGTATACATATATATATTTATATACATTTATATAAATATACATTTATATACTATTATATACATTTATATATATCTATATATATATATATAATTATATACATTTATATAAAAATATATTTATATACATTTATAAACTAAATATAACCCAAACATAATATTCAAATTTTATATTTAATGTAAATCCAATGCGTTTTACGGATGCGTTTTTGGCATCGAAAGCGGATCCAAAACGCACCCAAATGTATGCTGCGCTTTTGGATTCGCTTTAGGGATTCGAAAAGTGCACTCCATTATTTCCTCTGGGGATTTTTCTTGATTAAAACGCAAGAAGAATTGACATGTCAATTCTTAAAACGGATCTGAAAAGCGGATCGCGAAAAGCGCTTTGGCGATCACTCATGTGAACAGCGATGCGCTTTTGCCATTGAAAGCAATGTTAATCACACTGACAATTGTTAGAACCATTTTGCGGATCCGTAAAACGGATCACAAAAACGTTGTGTAAACAAGCCCATACATTGCCCATATAGAGGTAGATAGCAGTTGTACAAAGGGCTGTATTTCTAATTGATGCTGCCCTAGGCATCAAGACCTAATACACCCTATTTTGGTAGTAAAAGGTTTTATTTTATCCTTTAAGCTAGATTCACACAACTAATTTATGTGCGTTTTGATTAGCAGCACAAAATACACATGAAAAAAAAACTTTAAAACGCATGTAAAGTATTCCATATACTTGAATGGTGACGTACCATTCAGGCTAATTATGTTTTTTTTAAGTATTACATGAGGAGTTACTTAATACATAAAGGAATGTGAGTGCGAGTCCATTCTCTATGGGCCACAAATAGTAAGACTGTCTTTATTGCCCATAGCGACCAATCAGAGCCAGGACTGGGAGTCGGAGTCGGTGGCTATTTTGCAGCAGTCAGAGTCGTCATAAAATGGAGCGACTCCGACTCCCAAAATATATAATTAGTTGATCCAGTTAGTTCGATGCACAGAGCAAGAGGAATTGTGTCCGGCCGGTGCTACTGCTCCCATATCTTCAGCCTCATCACATGAGGAGTGTAATTGATGACACGGAGCAGGCAAAGCGCTGCCCCAGGGGAAAAGATTCTGCTCCCAGGGCAAACAGATTTCAGCAAAATTTTTCACCTGTTTTCAAAGAAGTAGAAGAGTTCAACCATTCATCAAAACTGACTGTGGCTGAGGCAATTCCTTTATACCCTGACATTGTTAGAGATGTTGCCCCTGAGGTCACCGCTTTGCGCCCAACCCAAGTTAGTGTAGAGAGGCCGTTCTCTAGCCTGGAAATAATGAGATCAGATGTGAGGTCATGTATGCAGGATCTGATGGAGGCAATACTATTTCTCAGAACAAATTCAGAGACTCCACAAATGTTCCTGCAGTGTTTTGTATATTTACATTTTTTTTGTGTTCTAAAGTCATATCCAATAAATATATTTTACACTGACAGCAAAAAGGGTAACAATGTTTTGAACTTGTGACTTTCAGGCTCCATATCTCACCATCCACTACACCTTACTACATGAGGCTAATGTAATTTTATAAACAGTCAACTTACATATCTTATACAAAAATTTGACTTGCAAGTATTTAGCCTCTGCTTAGTTCTGCAGATTATTTCCTATAACTGCATTGTTACTGTTTTGCTCCTAAAAATCAAAGTGTTAATTTTTATTATTTTGTTAGTATTTGGGAAATCCTCCTTTGGTTTTCAATACTGCCTGAATCCTTCTGGGCTCTGGATCAGATTCAAGCAGGTCTTGACCAAAATCTGATCCCAAGTCTCTTCTACACATTCCCAATGTTGGTGCAGACTGGACTTGGATACAAATACAGCTTTTTTTTCAACTCTACCCACAAGTGTTCAAAAGATCAAAACATTGTTACACTTTTGCTTGTTAGTGTCTGTTCTACCTAAATAGCTTGATTATTGTATCATAAGGTGATAAACGGCCCGATGGGACCATTTTACTACAGTACAGTTATCACTTAAACATGCGCCGTGTATGAGGGAGTCAGGAGTTGGAGTCAGGAGTCGGAGTCAGAGGTTTGGGAAATGGAGGAGTCGGAGTCGGAGCTTCGGCTTGCCGACTCCACAGCCCTGATCAGAGCTCAGCTTTTATTATATATAGTGCTCTGGAACAATGAAAGCTGCGCTGTGATTGATTGTTATGGGCAATAAAGACAGTGCAATCTGCGTGTAAAACAAGCGATATACATGGTCGAAATTCAAGGTCGGTTCTTGGTTTTCTGCTGCATTGAAGAAACATGACGTTTGTCCACAGGTGGGTGTTTGTGTGTGTGCATTCTTCAAAACAAGAACCGACCTTAAATTTCTACCATGTATATCGCTTATTTTACACGCAGATTGCACTGTCTTTATTGCCCATAACAACCAAACACAGCGCAGCTTTAAATGTTTATACTTTAAAAACACAAAAACCCAAACCCCACCACAGTGGAGTTATAGACGACTGGAGGGCAAGTGGTCTTTTTTTGGGCTGTTTTTCCCTCTTTTTTAAAGGTTTTGTATCCCACTTTATTTGTTTTTTTTCCCCTACACTTTTGAAGGTATATAAACATGAAAAACGGGGAAAAACAAAAGTCCAAAAGAGATTTACATTTGCCCTATAGTCCCTGTGGTATGTGTTAGGATACGTTTTTCACGAAACCCAAAAAAGATACCCGCATTGTATCCTGAAACAGAGTATGAATGGGGCCTTTTTTAAATAAATAACCCCACACGTATTTTTTAGATTTAAAAAAAAAAAACAACAAAAATATACTCACCACAGCTAAAGCATTTTTATAAACACAAAACAAAATTACATACAGTGTTTTACAAGGGTCCCCCAAAAACATGGGAGATTTATTTAAAAAACAACACTGAAAGAAAACAATCTGGACACAATTGCAGGGCCCCGAAGCCCCTGTCCGTCCTCTTCGGTCTCCCGTAGGTTGGGTAGCGGGTTTTAGGTGGGGCCCTTTTTTCACTTTCGCTTCAGAGGTCAAGGGAAATTTTCGGACCCCTGTAGGGAAGCCGCCCTCCAAAGTTTTTCAAATAGTGTTTTGGGGATTGCGGGGCTTTTCCCAGATCGATCGATAGGGCGTAGCGGCCGCTTGATAAGGTTTTTTGATAGTGAGCATCGTTTTTGCTCGATGACCTTTTAAATTTTATGGAAAAGGGGCAACAAAAACCTTCATTATTTCACCCAAACCAAGGTGGAGAAAAATGAAAATTAACATCCACAAAAAGTCAAATGGATTTCGGGGCAAATCTTAGGCCCAAAAAACTTAAAGGGTTTTAAAAGTCACAGAAAAAAATCACAGACCCTTTCTATCCCTGTTTGTACCACAGCCTTTACCCCCCTTAAAAATTTCATCACCCCCAAATTAAAAAGTGAAAGAAGGCAGTATGATTTGAACCCCCATGTTACTTGAATGGAAAATTGAATTTTCCTGTCCCGGGAAAAACGCATGAGCCCCCAAAAAACCCGCAAGACCCCCTTTCATTTAAAAAGTGCCGGGAAAAAGGAGTCTTTTTAAAAACCCCCATTTTAGTTGAAAATGGACATTTTACTTACCTGTCCCGGGCCCCAGCATGAGCCCCAAAAACCCGGGATGACCCCCACATTTTAAAAATGGCCCAAAAAAAAGGGGGTCTTTCAACCCCCATTTTAGTTTTTACTGGAAAAATTGACTATACCTGTCCTGGGCCAAAAGCATGGGGCCCAAAAACCGCATGACCCCCACATTTAAAAAAGTGCCCGGAAAAAAAGGGGTCTTTTTAAAACCCCCATTTTAGTTGAAAATTTGGGCATTTTACTATACCTGTCTGGGCCACCGCATGAGCCCCAAACCTGCATGGGCCCCCCACATTTAAAAAAAAGTGCCGCGGAAAAGGAGTCTTTCAACCACCATTTTAGTGAAATGGACATTGACCAACCTGTATGGGCCACTGCTCATGACCCCATGGCGGCGTAGGGGAAAAGAAGGTTTTCCAGTTGGTGCGTTGAAAGCCCAGGCTTGGGTCGTCTTGTCCGTCATCTATTAACAGCAGGTTAAAAATGCCCTAGATGACGCAGCAACGAAAACTGTCGTGCTGAGAAGCGTTGCGGAGCGGAAGTATGTGGAGAACTCCAGCCTTTTCCTCTGTAACAGTCAATAACCTTGGGTAGCGCTTGCCCCTCCGTATGAGTGTGGACCCAATTGAGCTTCACATGGAAAATACTTGGTGGTTAACGCTCCTGTTACACCCAGCTGCCCCTATTATGTTGGCATTTTTTTCTCATTGTACTCAACGTGCTGGAGGAAAATTGTAATTGTACTTTGTTTTCTCTAGTCCGTGTCCAGTACTCCATTGTTCTCGAATAACCTACATGCTGGTTCAAGTTTTCATGTAAACTCCTTGTTACAATTCAGAGGAATTTTTTAACAGTATTTTGTACATGCAAGTTTTTTAGTATTTAATTCTAGAAAACCACATTTTTAAAATAGGATGGATCCCACCATGTCTTTGTTTCTCTTTTTTTCATTCGTATTAAATGGGTTGTCTCAATACACGGGATTGATAGCTATGGTAAAATGATCTTGCAAAAACAAGTCATTTTTGCAATATGTGTCCATTAACAGTGTCCTACCTATTCTGTTTCTGACAGCACCATCACCCTTGAGGCAAACTCTTGACAATTGTGAAGAACAAATGTCTGTTGCAGAAACAACATTTTTTAGAATAGGACCTGTTAGTATAGCTGCATGTCACAGCAAATGCCCCAAAAATTCAAAAGCATGATCCTTTCTGAGCCACTTGGTCAATTGTGAAGAACAAATGTCTGTTAGAAAACAACATTTTTTTATAATTAGGACCTGTAGTATTGCTGCATTTCAAGCAGCATGACCCAAAAAAATTATAAAATGACCCTTCTCCAGCACTGTTAAAATTTGTGAGGAGAGAATAATGCACTTAAGAAGTCACATTTCTGACTTCCAAAGGCCCATGCTTATGGCTGTATCTCACAGCAACATGACCTCAAAACATTGACAATGCCGAAATCTTCTTAAGATAAAGTGAGTAATGGAAATACAAGGTGTTGTCTGAAACCTTGACTGTCTTTTACGTGTCCTCACAGCCAAAACCAGCAAAAATGAAACTGTTGGGAAAAGAGGAATAGAAAATTGCAAGTAAGATATTGATCATTTTAAAAAAAGTTTTCAAGACGGACCATTTCTGTTTGAAAAGGAATGTGAAGTAGACTGGCAACTAATCCGGTGACCTCCGCGCATTGGCGGCAAAACATCATCAGCTGATCCATGCGATGATTCATCTTGATGAAAGTCAAATACGATCCACAATTATCTGTGGAAACGCGATGCGTTTGTCTGTAATGACCCTTTTTTTTTTTTTTCCCCCTCCATAAAGCTTTTTTTTGTTTGGGCTTGGAAAGGGGGGGGTCGAGATCCGCTCAGTATGACGCGGCTGCTGGCAGGGACAACAACTCTATGGCGTGACGAGGCCAGGGCTCGGGCCATTCGTCCATTTTGGATACCAGAAGACTATTGGGTCCGGAACACATGCAAAAACATTGGTGTTGAGACGCAGTAGTCATGCACCATGATATTAAGCTGACCTCTGTGTGTTGGATGTGTGCCTGCATGCATGCGTCGGTAGGTGGTAAACAAAGATTGCCAGAGGTCACCATTAGGCTTCTGCCACCTTGCCTGCTGCTGCCCGCTACGCATACGTGGCACTCTACTGCTGTCCACGTCGCACTGATGTTGTTCCACCGTGACATTTGGGGACACGTGAAGCAGACGCAAACAGATGTCTCCAGTTGATCAATCAGCAAGGTCTCCATTTCTGCATTTGTTTACTCTCTATTTGGGTGGGTGGAAGGAAGTGCTGATTTTTGTTTTGTACCGGAGGATCAATGGCTGGGTGGCCACCAGTAACTGTTGTTCATTTTGATGGCTTAATGCGAGGATCATGTTGGTGGAAATTGCGCATCCAAGCACTCATGTGAGAGATGGAGCCTTGATATTTCCCAAGACTCTGGGTCGAGGGGCCTAGCAAACTGATCTTCTTCAATCTTCCTTGCCTCCGCCTCAATTCGCGCCAAACTCTTTCCAAGGCGATGGGAAGTCTGGTTAACATCGGTGTCTTGGAATACTTCATCCTCCTCCTCCGCTGCCTCCTGCCACAGCTTCAACACAGCCCTGACTTGTCTGAGAATGATGCACCCTGAGAGACTGAATAATACGCCACCTTGCACTAGCTCTGGACCCCGAACACTTGACTAATGAAGACGATGGAAATTGTGAAAACTGTCGGGCCGGGGCACGTTTGGATTTGACGGAGAGGAAAGGGACTCCGGTCCCGCATCTGTGTCCGTTTTCCTCCTCAGTGCTGGCGAGGGACTGTTGTTTCAGAGTGTCCAACGATCGTTCCAGAACTAAGATCACCACAATGCTCATGCTGACAAGAGCATTGTCCGCACTGACCATTTTGGTGGCTTCTTCAAACTGGCAAGGATGGTGCAGAATCTTCACCTGCCTCACTCTCAGTGGTTCAACACCCCGAGGTCAGTACGACTGCTTGTCAGGCCATGTGTTCACTTCGATACTGCGTAATGGCATTGCGCTGCTGCAACAATCGCTGGAGCATGTGGAGGGTGGAATTCAGCGTGTAGCACGTCCACAATGAGACGGTGACGGGGAGGGCGAGCTGACCGTGCAATGCCGCCAGGCGGACGAAGGCAGGGTCAGCGAACGGCGGGAAGTCGCGAACATCAGACCTCGAGCTTCTTCAGCAGGCCAGTTCCAGCCGGGTAGCTATTTAGAAATTTCTGGACGACAAGGTTCATGAATGTGCCTAGGCAAGGGATGTGATCCAGCCTACCGATTTAAGGGGCGGCAGAGATTTCGCCCGTTATCGCACACCACCTTGCCTGGCACAGGTTCTTGTCACCCTAGCCAGCGCCCCCTTCGGTTCTCGTTGCTTAGGAAGCCGTCCACAGCTCCTGACCCTGTGTGTGGACGGTCTCCAAGGCAGATTAATTTCAACACGCGCCTGGTGTCTCTGGGCCGTGATTGCACCAGAGGACCTTGGGGGAAAGAGCCCCTGCACCATCCCTGGTTTTGAAGAGCGTGCGCCGAGCCTCGGAGCCATCCATCACCCTGAGACATCCACCCAGCTCCCAGTGAGGCTGTCACAGAGATATAGCGGACGTTGGCCGTGGCTTACTAGTCATGTGTCGGTGGGGAGGATGGACTTTTTCCGGACACAGATGCGACAACGCGCTGAAATTTTAGAAAATGACACGTGGCTGGCCAGGCAAGGGCGGCTTTTCTGGAAAGAAATGCCTGCTCGGCATCTGGTATTGGGGGCAAGCGAGGGCCATGTCTAGTGGTGGAACCAATCTTGTGTCCACCAGACGGAAAGGAAATGCAACCATTCCAGGCCAAATGCCTGGGCAAATGCCGACATTCAGGCTTTTGGCTTTGGGATGGGATTTGGAGTTAAAGTGTTTCTTCTGCTCCCAAACCTGGGAAGGACAGAAGGCTGGCTCGCTAGACTGGCCGCTGTACGGCGTGCAGGTCGTCAAACTGGAGGATGGAGAAGGGGTAGGATGGGTCTCTGGTGGTGCTTGGTGGGTAGTCGGGCGACCGGTGGAGGCTGAGTGGAGGCTGAATCCCTGATCATGACTCTGAGAGACTATGGGCAGCTGGAAGGAACGCTGGTCGGTGGCGGAGGAGGAGGAGGCGGAGACAGAAGGGTGTGACAGTGGTTGGAGGCCCTGGGCGTCGGTCTGCTTTTTTTGGCCATGTGTTCCCTCATTCAAAAATCATGCATTCGCTGCATGTGACTAGACCTGTTTGGTGGTGGTTAAACCACTTAAAGGTTTCTTGCTATACTTATGCGTTTAGGGCAAGGCGGCATATGACATCGCTGGGTGACTCAGAGGGTTGATGCAAAGAAGCCAAGGCTTGAGAGGTCCTGGACCTTTTTGACGGCGATAAGCGAGGGAGAGGGGTTTGCGCTGACCGTGGCTGGCGGAATCATATCAGCGGACTTCTGCGACCGCCCTCTCCTTTTTGTGGCGGGACCCGTTATTGACACTACCCCATCGTCTTCCTCTCGTCACTAACGTGATGAATCGGCTCGCAAGCAAATTTCTGCCGGAAAGACCAGGATGGATCCGCCACAATGTCGTCATCCTCTCACATTCATCATTCAAACAAGGATGACTTGGTCGTTGACTTTCTGACATCCAGAAGACTGCGGGCTACAAGCAACGGCACTGCAATGGCGTTCGCCGATATCCGCCGGGATTTTTGCCATTGACCGGCTTCCTTCAACCTCCTCTGATGGAATCAGTAACCTGGGCATCAGCAGCAGACTAAATCATCCTCTTGATTCTTTTAACATGCCTTTGACCCCAACCGCATTTTGTCATCAAAGAGGTCTTTCAAGGCAATGGATTATCAACAGTGTTGGGTACACGAGTGAATTTGGCTGCTTCATGTTGGAGGATGTTGATGATGCTTGATGGACGACATTTGTGGCCCGATGACTGCGAGGACGAGGAGGTAAGAATGCTAGATGCAGGTTGCAATTAACCACTGAAGGGACAGATTGGCCGACGATGTTCGTTACTTAGATGTCACAGGGCCTGACCAGCGATTGACAGGCCTGGACGGTCTGCAACTGACGATCCGCTGGCATACGTGTTTCACCAGCACTGGACGGAGCACCTTCTCTCGTACCTCTACATCCATGTCGCTACCCCCCTCTCTTGCTCGCTTACTACCTGCATTTCGCTCCATGTTCAGAAATATAAAATTGAGGAAGTATGGGAATAGTTTTGGAAAGTCTCTTATTAAAAAGACGGCAAACACAGCTATTCTCAATTCCCTCTAATCAAAACAAATATTGCTGATTCAAATTAAACGCATGGGTCTATCAACAAATCTGGACTGGGCAAAAAGTTCAAAAAATACAGTATATGTTATGTTTTGGTACTAATAAACTGGTATTTTTTTGCACCTTTCATATTCACCTGTGGTGAATATAGAATTGCTGTTTTTAGATTTACGTAGATGCTGCATCAATGAACAGTGCTGGGTGACGCAAAGTCAAAAAACACGTAACTGTTATGTTTTGATATATTAAACGGTATTTTTTGCAACCTTTCAATTCACACTGTGGTGAATATAGAAATTGCTGTTTTAAGATTTAGTGATGCTGCGTCATATGAATCAGTTTGCTGGTGCGCAAAAGTCACAAAAAACACGTAACTGTTATGTTTGATTATAATAAACGGTATTTTTGCACCTTTCAATTCACATGTGGTGAATTATATTTTACAGAATTGGCTGTTTTAAGATTATACGTAGATGCTGCGTCAATGAACAGTGCTGGTGTGCGCAAAAGTCAAAAAAACACGTAACTGTATGGTTTTGATATTAACTACATACGGTATTTTTTTGCACCTTTCAATTCAACTGTGGTGATTATTAGAATTGCTGTTTTTAAGATTTTACGTTAGATGCTGCGTCACTATGGAACAGTGCATGGGTGCGCAAAAAACGTAAAAAAAAAACACGTAACTGTTATGTTTTGATATAATAAACCGGTATTTTTTGCCACCTCTTCAATTCACCTGTGGTGAATATAGGGAATTGCTGTTTTAAGATTTACGTAGATGCTGCGTCATATGAACAGTGCTGGCGTGCGCAAAAAGTCAAAAAAACACGTAACTGTTTATGTTTTGATATAATAAAACTGTATTTTTGCACCTTTCAATTCTACTCTGTGGTGAACTATAGAATTGCTGTTTTAAGATTTACGTAGATGCTGCGGTCAATGAAAAGTGCTGGGGGTCGCAAAAGTTCAAAAAACACGTTAAATGTTATGTTTTATGATATAAACAAACGGTATTTTTGCAACTTTCATTCACTGTGCGTGAATATAGAATTGCTGATTTTAGATTTACAGTAGATGCTGCGTCAATGAACAAGGTTTGGCATGGGGAGCGCAAAAGTCTAAAAAACACGTAACTGTTATGTTTTTGATATAATAAACGGTATTTTTTGCACCTTTCAATTCAACTGTGGGTGAATTTTTTAAGAATTGCTGTTTTAAGATTTACGTAGAATGCTGCGTCATATGAACAGTTGCTGGGTGCGCATAAAGTCAAAAACACGTTATGTTATGTTTTTTATATAATAAAACGAGTTATAATTTATTTTTTGCACTTTCATTCACCTGTCGGAGTGAATATAGAATTGCTTGTTTTAAGATTTACCGTAGATGCTGCGTCACTGAACAGTGTGGGTGCGCAAACAGTCAAAAAAACACGTAACTATATGTTTTTGATATAATAAACGGTATTTTTTGCACCTTTCAATTCACCTGTGGGGGGTGGAATATAGAATATGCTGTGTTTTAAGATTTACGTGTTGCTGCGTCAAGAACAGTGATCGGTGCGCAAATAAAAGTCAAAAAACAGATAACTGTTATGTTTTGATATAATAAACGGTTATTTTTTGCACCTTTCAATTCCACCTGTGGTGAATATAGATTGCTGTTTTTAAGATTTACGTAGATTCTGCGTCATGAACAGTGTGGTGTGCGCAAAAGTCAAAAACACGTAGACTATTATGTTTTCGATATAATAACGGTATTTTGCACCTTTTCATTCACCTGGTGTGAGTGAATTTAGAATTGCTGTTTAAGCATTTACGTAGATGCTGCGTCAATGAAGTGACATGGCGTGCGCAAAAGTCAAAAAAACACGTATTCTGTTATGTTTTGATATAATAAACGGTATTTTTGCACCTTTCTCATTCACCTGTGTTGAATATAGGAAAATTGCTGTTTTAAGATTTACGTAAGGATGCGCGTTCAATGAACAGTGCTGGTGCGCAAAGTTCCAAAAAAACACGTAACTGTGATGTTTCGTACGATACACGGTAATTTTTTTGGCAAAAAAACAACTTGTGCGGGACTCAAGATTGTTTTGGTTTTTTATTTTAAGTCAAGGTGGATTATCAACAGTCAAAGGTGTATAAGGGGTAAAAATTAAAACACCTATCTTTTTTGTTTATGATAATAAAAGTGGAGTTTTGCAGCTAAAAAAGAGCCCTGGTTACTAAAAAGATGTTTACCCAATTTAAAAATTTTGGGGCTGCCCAATACCCCAGGGAAAAAAAATTTCCCAAAATTTAAAGCAAACCTTTTTTAAATAATTAAAGAAAAATTTACACTACCCAAATTTGTTCTAAAAAAACAAAAAGCAAAATTGGGGGGAAAAAGAAAGGGGTTTCCCTTTTGTGCGGGAAATAGACTAATTTCGCTGGTTTTTGGCCCACAGGCAGAGCGCAGGCCCTTCCCTATAGCCCGCTGAAAAGACATGGGGCGGGAAACAGGAAAGGGCTGTTTTTATGTAAAACGGGGGGTAATGTGTTTTTCCAGAAATCGAAAAACCATACACATCCCGGGTCTTTTGGGACTTTTGGGCCACACCCCATCTCCCCCTTTGCTCTTTTTTTCGGGGTTTAACCCTCTTTTGGGCTGGCCCCCAAAAAAATTACAGGAAGCGCCAAAAAAGGCCCCAAAATTTCTTAATAGATGTTGCACAGTTTTTAAACCCTTTAAATTTATGCAAAATCGGGAAAAAATTTCCCGATCACCAATTAAAATTCCCGTTTTTCAACTTTGTCGATTAAAATGGGCCTCAAACTTTTTCCCTTAAATTCTGTCAAAAGGAAATTACATGTTTAAAAACATTAGCGGGCTTTGGTTTTTGGGTTTTAAAATTTTCATCATGTAATAAAGTAACATTTTGCCAAGTTTTTAAAATTTAAAATTTTTTCAATTTTTAAACAGCATTCAGCTTTAAAACCCCTTTGACAAAAGGTTCATAATTTTATAGTTTCTTGTTTTTTTCCTCCTCACCTTCTGAAAGCCATAACTGTTTTATTTTTCCACCTACATAGATGTACGAGTGCCTTTAATTTTGCGGGACAAGACGTATTTTCTAATGGTGTTATTCATATTACCATAGAATATACTGGGAAACCGCAAAAAATTCTAAGTGGGGCAAAGTGTGAAAAAAACCCACTTGTGCCATGTTTGCGGGAGTTTTGCTTTTACGACGTTTAATCTTCGCTAAAAATGATGTATTATATGTATTCTACAGGTTCATACTAAACATGTATGGTTTCCGTTATGTCTTGGTACCGTAAAAAACCTCCAAACATTATCTATTTTTGACATTTGCACTGCAGCGCCATTTTCTGCGACCAATAGTAAACACCTATGGACTTGATTGAGGGGGTATTTTTGTGGGCGGAAATGTATTGCTACCAGTTTGGATACATGTGACTTTTTTGATTAACGTGGCGTCTAAGGGGTTAAACAGCAAATCCAGGTGTGAAAAACTTATTGCATCAATACCAAAAAGACTCATGGCTGTACTAGCTCAAAAGGGTGCTTCTACTCAATACTGAACAAAGGGTCTGAATACTTATGACCATGTGATTTTTCAGTTTTTCTTGTTTAATAAATTTGTAAAAATATCTACATTTCTGTTTTTTCCCTTCAAGACGGGGTGCAGAGTGTACATTAATGAGCAAAAAAAATTAACTTTTTTTGATCTTACCAAATGGCTGCAATGAAACAAAGATTGAAAAATTTAAAGGTGTCTTAATACTTTCCGTACACACTGTATATATAGTGTGTACCTGTAATGTGTATACTTTATGTTACATGAGACTGGCCGATGTGGCAGACATGCTGGGACTTTTAGTTCACACCGACCAGTCTCATGTAAAAAAGTATACACATTACAGGCACACACTAATATAACATATAAAGTGTGACTGTGAGCTGCTGTGCAGTGGCCTGAATGTCCCGATCACTGTCCTGGCTGGAGGGTATGGGCAGCACGCGGCAGATGATGGCTACTACTGTGGCGTGCTGCGCTTCGTCTTCACTGATGTTCCACCGGGACGCTGTAGAAGACGGACTGCCTCAGTCCACCCCTTGCTATGCCTCTATAGACAAAATCCTCCTAATGAAATGGTAAACTTGTTTCGACTGGGGGCAGTGGCACCACCTATGCTGCGGTGGCTGTAATCACTGGGTCTTTATGACCCAGCAATGCAGCTATGTGGTGCGAGGGGCCCGCGGTCCCCCTTGGCTCATGGGCCCGATTGCAAGTGCGACCGCGGCAACTCCTGAAGCTACGCCCACTGACCTAAGCTACATTCATTTTAAATTAAGACGTCAGTTGTTGAGAACAGTGTGTCCTGTGTAGTGCTTGTCAAGACTGTTTTTAAGATCAAAGCTTTGCACTTACCACATTGAAAAGTTGTTTTACTTTGTTTATGATATATATAACAGTAAAGTGAACACAACGATGTAACATTTACTCAGTATTGAATATTTAGCCTATGGCTATGTTCACACGGCATATTTTGGGACATATCTTGCCCCGTAATTCGCGCCGTACTGCGGTAAATATGGGGGGGAGATACGTCCCAGTCATTACGGTAATCCACAGTTCTCATAGAGAACTATGGATTACGTCTCCTCTCCCTGCTCGCACAATACGGCGAGAGAGATAGGTGACATGTCAATTACTAGCGGCAAATACGAATAGGTTTTGGTTCTCAATAAGTTTTTTGTCCCACACTGGGTAGACCTAGCCTTCCTATATTGAAACAAATTCTAATTGAGTCTAAATTTATATTATTAAGTCAAGATAAAAGTAACATAAATTCTATTACAGGACTGAGAATGCACAGTTGTTGCACACATCAGGTCACATTTAGAGGTGTAACTTGAAGCTAATGCAAAATTTATAGTACCTAATTTATAGTATCTTATATGGTAGACAGACCACTCAAACATATCAGGCTCTGAGGCCCATTGTTAAAAGCAACCAATGGCCCCTTACACGAACTCCTAGAATTTATAGGTATAGGCCAGGGGTCTGCAACGTCGGCTCTCCAACTGTTGGAAAACTACATCTCCCATTATGCCAACTGATATAGATTATATAAATGCATGATGGGAGTTGTAGTTTCCCAACAGCTGGAGAGACGACATTGCAGACCCCTGGTATAGGCTCATTTAAAGTACATATAAGTGATGCTCTAGGTCGTAGGGCACTTAAGATTTTAAAATAAATAGTGGCACTCTAACCTGTATGCCATATTAACCTCTTACCAACACATGACCTAATTGTATGTCATGATGTCGGTAAGGGTGTGCAGCGCTATGGAGTCCACGTCATACCCAGCAGGTGTGGGCTGTTAAGTTCAACTGACACATGCCATTAGCATTGGGGATTGGAAATAATTCCAGTCCCAGCTATTTAACCCCTCTAAGCCTTCATTCTGTTCTTTTTGATCGCCCCACTCATTACACAATTGCAGGGTGCTGACCAGTAGTTATGGCATATAGTCCTAGCACTATACAACGATGCATGTCTCGGGTGAAAACCATAATTATAGTAAAATGTTGTGCTACCAGACGAGCTACTATCTTGATTATTAATGGCGAATTCTGTCAAAGGTAAGTATTTTTCCCAGCCTGCCTGCTGATCAGAGACCTAACAACAGAGTTATGTTATGTTTGATTCACCCTCTCTGTCTGTCCATTATTCTAAGGGTAGAAGGCAGAGGAAAAGGACAGGGTGATACCCAAAGCCTTACAAAGAGCTCTCCAGAATCGGGAAACAAATTGAACTCCTCTGTCAGAAACAATATTCTCAGGTAAGCCATGCAGTTTAATAATATATTTAATTAAAAGCCCTGCAAGTTGTTTGGACGACGGTAATTCCCTTAATGGAACCAAATAGTACATTTTACTGAAGCGATCCACTACCACCCAAATAACAGATTTGCCCTTAGAGGTAGGAAGACCAGTCATAAAATCCATGGAGATATGGGTCCACGGATGCTCAGGTATCAGTAGAGGACAAAGTTCACCAGGAGGATGAATTCTGGGGACCTTTGCCAGGGCACAGACCTCACAAGCTGCCACATGGGCTCCCACATCTTGAGATAATGAAGGCCACCAGTAGTTGCAAGAAATTAGTCTCTTTTTGCCAGACACTCTGGTATGTCCATATAATACAGAATCATGTAATTCTCTTATCTTGGTGGGTCTTAATCTCAGTGGCTAAGTGGCTAAGGAAAATAGATGAGACAATAGTCTGCTTGGGCAAAATTGGTACAGAATTCTCCTGGGATTAGTGGCTCGCACCAAAATTTCTAAATAATGCATCGGGTTTAACATTCTTGGTTCCTGGCATATATGTTACAACAAAGTTAAAGCAAGTAAAAAACAATGCCCAACGTGCCTGATGTGGGTTCAACCTTTTAACATTCTCTAGAAAGGTGAGGTTCCATTCGTCGAAGGCCCATTTAATAGCCAACAACTTTTGATTTCCAACATCATAATTCCTCTCGGCAGAGGAAAATTTATGCGAAAAGAAGCCACAAGAGTGGAGGTTAGTCATAGTAGCAGATCCCTTTGGAGAGGACAGCCCCTGCTCTGAAATTTAGATGCATCTACTTCAACGATAAAGGGTTTGGTATGGTCCGCTTGAACCAAACCTGGAGCAGAGACAAAACACTGCTTAATTTTTTCCAAAGCCTCTAAGGCCTCAGGTTGCCAGTTATTCATTATCACCCCCTTTTTAGTCATATCAGTCAATGGCCGAACTAAAATTACAAATAGATTTTCGGTAATATTAGGAATCACTGTAGGGCATTTAGGGAGGAAGGGCGGACCCAATCAAGAATTGCTTGAATTTTACAGGGGCCCATACAAAATGAGGTTGGTGTCAAGATATACCCTAGGAAAGGTACGTCCTGAACCCCAAAAACACATTTCTCGAGTTTGACAAACAAATTGTTCTCTTTCAAGATTTGTAAGACCTGTCGCATGCACAATGGCCAGCTTTTAGAACAGACTAGAATGACATCCAGAAAAACAACCATGCAACAACCAATAAATTCTGGGAACACGTCATTTACCAGGTTTTGGAAGACTGTTGGGAGCATTGCACAACCCAAATGGCACAACCAGTTATTAAAAATGGCCTTCCGGAATATTAAATGCAGTCTTCCCCTCATCTCCTTCTCTGCTACGAATGAGGTTAAAAGCCCTCCTCAGATCCAGCTTGGAAAACCACTTTGCCCCCTGGCTCTGGTTGAACAGACCCAGAATCAAGGGTAAAGAGCATTTATTTTTACTGTAATCTTATTAAGTACCTGGTAATCAATGTATAGATGCAGACCTACATCCTTTTTCCCCCACAAAGAAGAACCCCCCCTCCCACTGGTTGTGGACACAGAAGGCCAAAGTAGATTTTTGGCAATGTATTGTTTCATGGCAAGTCTCTCCGGATCAGATAGGTTGCATATCCTGCCCTTCGGGAATTTCACCCCAGGCAACAGGTCAATAGCACAATTGTAGGATCTATGAGGGGATAGAATCTCCGACTGTGTCTTCAAAAAAAAACTTCAGCAAAGTCACAAATAAAAACAGGAATTTGTTCTACCTCCGTGTTGCAAAGTACAATAGGAAAACATTTGTTAAAGCACTGCTGTCCTCACCTGATTAATTCTCCAGAATTCCAGTTAAGCACAGGGTTGTGTTTCTGAGGCAAGGTTAACCCCAAAACCACCTCAGTGGGCAACCCCTCCATAGTAGATAGAATACATTTTTCGCTAGGTATTGCCCCTACCAACATCTTAAGCTCAGGAGTACAATGCTGGATTGTGCCCTTAATCAGCGGAGTAGAATCAATAGCTACAACCTGCAAGGAATCAGATAGAGGCCTCCAAGGTAGGCTCAGATGCTTGGCAAAGGAGGCGTCTATAAAATTGGAAGATGACCCTGAATCCAAAAAAACATTCTCAGATCCACAATAAATAGTGTGGTACAGAATTTTCACTGGGAGCAACAATTTATTTGATACAATAGGAAATACCTATTCGCCTAGGTTACCTTCCTGCAAGTTACCAAGGTGCTGGAGTTTTCCGGCCCGGTCTTCCTTTTGAGGTACTCACGGATAAAGTGGCCCTCCCCGCTACAGTAGAAGCACAGTCCTTGGATGCAACGAGAAATCCTATGGCCACTGCCAGAAGAAGTCCCCAACTGCATTGGCTCCTCAGGGGGTTTCTAAGGAATGGCGGACACCAGGGTGGCAGAGGAGCAGACTAGCAGAGTGGATGCCCTTTCCCAACGCCTCTCCCTAAAATGTCTGTCCAGAAGAACAGCCAGGACCATAGCCTCATCTAGAGTACCAGGGGTAGGGTAAGCAACCAACATGTCCTTCACATGGTCAGCTTGTCCTAACCTAAATTGGCACCAGAGAGCTGGGTCATTCCACCTAGAAGGAGCACACTAGTGACAAAATACAGAGCAATTCTTCTCCGCTGTCTTCTTACCCTGCCTCAAGGTGATCAACTGAGTCTCGGCCACAACTTTCCTATCATGGTCATCAAATAGTGAGCCCAAAGAGTCAAGGAACCTATCCACTGAAGACAGTTCTAGCAAATCAGGCAGTAAAGATAATGCCCACTTCCCACTCTCTGCACCTCATTACCCGAGGTACATAGGCAGAGCCTAAAATACAAGCAGCATCCCTTGATGCTTCCTATCTCCCGAGAACCTGTCTGGTAGCTGAATAGGGTGAAAGTGATGCCGGAACAGAGTACTTGACATGCTGATCTAAGTGGCAGATCCCAACTGGGCGATGGTCACAACGCTCATAAAGTTCAGGTGCTATCATGTGGAAAAAATAGTCAGACACTCCAAATCAACAATGGAACGGTAATGTCAGGCCACAAGGCGGAAGACAAAAGGAGGAAACCAGTAAACATGCCAAGGGTCATAAACACGAGGTATTCAATCAGAAATCAAGTCGAGGTCAGGAACGCAAGCAGAGGTCAGGTAAACGAATTACAAGAAACAAACGCAGCTGTAGTATGGGATAACCAGAAACTATCACTGGCGCAGCAGTCAGATTAAAGGAGGTTTAAATTGAATGCCCGGACACATTCCCATAGCTGATTGGTGCTTTCTCTGGCCCTCCTATTCGCTCGTGTGACACACCCCCTGTCCAGAGTGGCTGGAAGTCTGTCACTCCAAGAGCCTCCAACAGAAGGTCTCTCTGGGTGTGGTCACAAACCTGGAAACAGGTACAAAGGAGACAGTGGTAAATGTGGAGTATATGTATGACTCCGTGCTGTTCAACAGGAAGTAGGATATTTGTCTGCGGTCTTATGGGACAGCTGGGGGAAAAGTGAATTCCCTGAGAAAAGTGGGGCGCTTATCGAAAGGAAACGAGAGCAACAAGAACGGAGTTAGAAGGTTCCCCAAAGTAGAAGCTTTGACCCTGGAAGGAGTTTGGTACAGGGTGAAAAAGTCCTACGGCCTTTATCAAAGGTGGAGGGGATATATGGCAGAGTGACCCTAGGCAGTCGCATGGTGCTGCCACTAGGTGGAGTACAGTAGGCACCTGCTAGAAACGTGTCACCGAGGGCCTGGTCTCGGTGGGGGAAGCCAGTTGTTGTCTGTCAGCAGCACTAGGTTGCTGACACTTATGCATAGTACGGCTGATGCCCAACCATTATTGACTGGCTTTTCCTGGAACAGCTTCAGTTGGGTGGGTAGCTGTTCCCACATTCCAGGTCCAAGTTTTACCAGGCCTATAAAAAGCCTGTCTCTCCAGGTAATCAGGGGGTGTGGTTTGCGCCCTGGTCCTGGAATAGCAGAAGAGCTGAGGAGAGGGCTCTATTCCCCCCAGTCTTGAGAGAACCTGTAACCAGTCAGACGCTGGAAAAGTGAGCGTTTGTGGGGCTGGATGTTAGGTCCAGACCACAGGTAGAGAGGGTCTCTACAAGTGTAAGTCAGTGGCTAGACAGCCTAGGATTTTGTTTGTTTGAATCTGTTTATGTTCCCGTGCCTGAATAAAGCTGGCTGGGCCAGATATGAAGAGAATACCTGTGTCTGAGTGTGGGATAGTGGGACAACCTCCTTGTGTTTTCTAAGTAAAATCCCATGCATGACAGTTGTAAAATGTTTCTTTGTATTCTACTGTTTGGCCACAAGATGCTGCTATGTCCAGTTTCCAGTATATGCAAATGAGGGACATGGTATAAGACTGGCACATGTAGCAGCCATTTTGAGAAGCTGCTGAGATTCTGAGGAGAACAGACAGACAGTTGAGCTAAAGCAGCCAGGATTCACAGTCGTCCCAGGGACAGAGGAGAGCATTACTGTCTGTACAGACGCCATCGCAGAGAGAGAGAACTCCTGGACAAGAAGGACAAGCTGCCAAGATAGAGAGGACTGTCTGCAGCCGGACCATCCATTCCATCCATCTGCACCTGAGAACAGGAATTGCCGGCCATCTTTAAGGTACCTCAGCGGATGCGTGCACGCCAACGAGTTCAGGACTGTGAGAAGGCCTGATATTAGTTTAGTTAGTTAGGCTCAGTTACAGGCCAAAGGAGGGTTTCCCAAATACATCCTCCTGTTCAGGACTTGGAGAGTTTACTAGTGCACCATTAGCTACTTGAACCGGTTCATCTGTGAGGGAAAGTTTGTGTCACGTGTGTTTGGGAGGGAAGTGGGTAAATCATTTAAGCTGTGTAAGCTGCTGTGCTGCACCACGAGCCCCTGCAACTGCCACCACACACAATTGTTCCCGTTGGTGATTACGGTATTAAGAAGGTAAGGGGTTATCGGCCTTTCCGAACCCCACAGTTAGGTAAAGTTACCAGGCATCCAGAGAGTACACTTCTGGCGGCGCGCTGTGCAGCACAGGGGCCCAGGATACATATTTGTAAATTTGTGTTTGGGGGATCTGTTCACCATCTTGTTCCAGAAAATTCAGTAAAACAAACTGTTGTTGAGCTGGTGTTGGAGTCGTGTTCTTTGTCCGTGACTTCGCTGTATTCTGGAAAACCTGCCCTCGGTACTCGGCTTACATGAGTGCCATTCCACTTACCAAAGCAGCGATCCTTGAGCTAAGAAACCCCTGGGATGGGCCATGATGGCGTCCAAGTGTGAGTGATGCGCTACAGTGGGTACTGACGATCACTAGGATATGCCATTAAGTCTGGTAATTATGGGTCCTACATCTTAGGAATGGGCCCTCTGAAAGTTTTGGCTCAAAATGTAGAGCCAGTTGGGCTTGAGAACAACTCTCTATTCTGTTCTATGGGAATTCCACGTACAGCAAAGTGTCATCTTTGGCTGTACTTGGAACACCCACAGAACAGAATGAAAGATCATGGGAGCCGCACCTATCAGACTTTGATGGCATATCCTAGTGATATGCCATCAAACTTATGGTGGGAACATCTATTTAATAAAGAATAAAGATAACCTGTAATTTATATCATGCATTGAACTCCATAAAATGACCCCCCCTTTTATTCAGAAGAAGAAGAACCTAAACAGGATTGGGGAAATCCAGCGCTCTTTAAAAGTAACAAATCCTCGAACTTAAATGATGTATCCAACTCTAAACTGCTATTTCCTCACCATGCCTTCAGTTTGCCAACAGCATGTCCTGATTCAGTTGAATGTCTATTAGTTTATGAAATACATTAGTGTCCTTACTATATGAAGGTAAAACGCCCATCAGTGGTTATGGATAATAATTATTTTACACACTAGGTCACATGTATTATTGAAACCTGGCACAACTGGTCATCCTGGAGGGTAAAGTGGATTCTTGTGTATTTATGGAAGGAAATTAATTATTGCAACCATAGTTTCAGCTACTAGTAATCCATCCAATTGCTGTTTGGACAATAGATCCTTTGCACAATATCCAATAATTACGCCTCAGTAGTACAAACTTCATTTTCATCTCTCATGCAAAAGATCTTAAAACTTTATTTTCTCCCAAAAAGACTCAAGTCTATTATTGTTGAAAAAGTCTATTTTTTTCTGCAGGTGCAAAAGTAAGTTCCAAACTCAACACTTTAATGTGATGAGTAGTTGTGAAAAATTGGATTTGTGAAAAATTGGATTTGTGAAAAATTAATTAAGTTATCTTAACTATGAATAGTGCATTTTCACTAAAAGATGAATTTTAAAGCAAAATGAGCAAGGTATCTACATACTGTATATTAGAATGGAAATAAAAAAATCGAGTTCACTGTCCACACTTCACATACATCTCTAGGAATTATGGTATTTTTGCCTTGTGGAACAGTCTTGCATTGTTCTGCCAACACAGAAATAGAACTTGAAACTCCTCTTCACAGCAAACAATAAAGTTAAAAGACTAGTCACTGGCAGAAACAAAGGCTTCCAAATGCCTCTTTATGCAGTTACATCAGCTATGTAATCAATCCTTGTCAGAGCAAGTCCAAAGTGTATAAAGCTACCAGCCTTGTGTTGTCTGCAATTGCTCAGCTGAAGTCGAATACCACAGCACTTCTAGGAAGAACTGAACACTGCAGATGACAGCACAAATTTGCACCAACCTGTGCCAAGCACATTCATTTTACACCTTTCAAAATGCTTCCTTTGTCACTAATGATTGGTATGCCACAGGAGAAAATGGTGTCATGATATATGGATGTGATACATCCCAAGCCATGCAACAGTGAGCACAGTCTGTGTTGTATTCTACAGAAAACAACACATACAAATGATCCAAGCAGGCTTCTCATTTTCTTTACATGACCACTCAACAATACAATGACTTTAAAATGTAAAAGCAGTGTTCAACCCCTTCATGACATTGGACGTGTTTAAAGCTTACAACGCTGGACGTTAGCTGTGGACGTAAGCCTTGATACAAGTATCAAAAAGTTTTTCTCACATAAAGTGACACGTCAGATTTAAAAAATGGGGCTTTGTCAGGGAGGTCAAAACTAGCTGCATCCTTAGGGGGTTAAAACATTAGGAAATTTTTACTGAAGTCTTTTGGATTGTTATTTTACTAGAACAAAGCTCTTCATATCAAAATTATAGAACTTTGAATCTTAAAAGAGAGTATATACCCTTTAAGGCCTCGTTCACACGGCTTATTTCGGACGGATTTGCCGCCGGATTGACGATCGTCAATCCGTCGGCAAATCCGTCAAAAATAAGTCACAGCCTATTTTCTATTGATTTCAATAGAAAATACGGCTCGTCGTTCACACGACGCAAAATTCCGGTCCGGATTGCCGCCGCGGATTGACGACGGCAATCCGGACGGAAAAACAATTGACATGTCAATTATTTCCGGACGGATTCACCACCTACAATGATTGTAGATGGTGAATCCGTCGGGAAATCAGTTACAAATACGTGCCCCACTTAGTGGCACTTATTTGCAACTGTTTTTCAACTGATTTCAGAACGTATTTACATCGGAAATCCATTGTAAATACGTTCTGAAATAAGCCGTGTGAACGAGGCCTAAAACTGCATTGCCTTTTCTTCATTTAAATGGGATATTAATTTTTATTTGGTTAAGTTAACTTAACTTAATGTATCTAAATGATAGTTCAGCATAGCCACCTCTATAAAGAACATACAAAGCTTTCTGTGTATGGTTATATGCTGAACTCAATAATACTGTAACATGGTATGCAGAACACATAGAGCACAGGTGTCAAACGTTAGGCCCATAGGAGAATTTTATGATGGCACAGAAAAAGAGGCTCTCGTGGTTACGTTTTACACAATCCTACAACATTTGGCCTCTTGAGGACAACCATAAACAGTGGCGGACTGGGGTGCCTAGGGCCCACCAGAGAAGTTGATTCTAGGGCCCCATCCCAAAACTACTTTGCCTCCCTGCAACCTGCACAGTGTCCCTTTACAGTCTCGCATCTACTGATAAAGACTGGTGTGATAACAGCCTCACACCAGTCTGTAATCAAAAGGGGGTGCTGCGGCTTCTGATTCTCCCTCAGCTTATTGCTGAAGCAGCAGGGCACTGGGTGGTAAACAGAAAAATGTCTATAAAGATATGTGCCCCCCACAAAACATACAAAAAGCTATAACACAAAGTTCTAAATATAAAACCACTAAATAATGCTCATACATTACCAAATAACACTGTACACAAAATCAGAATCCCCCAGTAACACCACATATTACAACCACGTAGTGACTGAATAATACACCATACTATTACTGAATATAAACCATTATCCTACAACCAATATTACTGTCACACAGTGACCATATAGTGGTAGCTACCAGTTGTATGCAGATACTCTACACACTGATTACTATGCAGCTGCAGCCAGTGACTCACAGGAAACGTCTTCTCTATTGAGTTATTCACATTCCCTTTTCTTCTCCATCTGGTCCAGACATCCATGCTGACTTATCATGCCAATTTAACAAACAAACCTCTTAGAAACCTCACTTTTCTAGCACTTACTTGCCAATTTCCAACTCTGTACAGGGGGGAAAAAGTATTTAGTCAGCCACCAATTGTGCAAGTTCTCCCACTTAAAAAGATGAGAGAGGCCTGTAATTGACATCAAATTCTGAAAATCACATTGTCTGATTTAGAAGGAATTTTTTTGCAAATTAGGGTGGAAAATAAGTATTTGGTCACCTACACACAACAAGATTTCTAGCTCTCACAGACCTGTAACTTCTTTAAGAGGCTCCTCTGTCCTCCACTCATTACCTGTAGTAATGGCACCTGTCCACAACCTCAGTCACACTCCAAACTCCACTATGGTGAATACCAACGAGCCGTCAAAGGACACCAGAAACAAAATTGTAGCCCTGCACCAGGCTGGGAACACTGAATCTGCAATAGGCAAGTAGCTTGGTGTGAAGAAATCAACTGTGGGAGCAATAATTAGAAAATGGAAGACGTACAAGACCAATGATAATCTCCCTCGATCTGGGGCTCCATGCAAGATCTCACCCCATGGGGTCAAAATGATTACAAGAATGGTGAGCAAAAATCCCAGAACCACACGGAGGGACCTAGTGAATGACCTGCAGAAAGCTGGGACCAACATAACAAAGACTACCATCAGTAACATACTGTGGCGCCAGGGACTCAGATCCTGCAGTGCCAGACGTGTCCCCCTGCTTAAGCCAGTACATGTCCGAGCCCGTCTGTAGTGTGCTAGAGAGCATATGGATGATCCAGAAGAGTATTGGGAGAATGTCATATGGTCAGATGAAACCAAAGTAGAACTGTTTGGTAGAAACACAACTCATTGTGTTTGGAGGAGAGCGAATGCAGAGTTGCATCCAAAGAACACTATACCTACTGTGAAGCATCGGGGTGGCAACATCATGCTTTGGGGCTGTTTCTCTGCAAAAGGACCAGGACAACAGATCTGTGTACATGAAAGAATGATTGGGCCATGTAACGTGAGATTTTGAGTGCAAACCTGCTTCCATCATCAAGGGCATAGAAGTTGAAACGTGGCTGGGTCTTTCAGCATGACAATGATCCCAATCACACTGCCAGGTCAACGAAGGAGTGGCTTCATAAGAAGCATTTCAAGGTCCTGGAGTGGCCTAGCAAGTCTCCAGATGTCAACCCCACAGAGAATCTTTGGAGGGAGTTGTTGCCCGGCGACAGCTCCAAAACATCACTGCTCTAGAGGAGATCTGCATGGAGGAATGGTCCAACATACCAGCAACAGTGTGTGCCAACCTTGTGAAGACTTACAGAAAACATTTGACCTCTGTCATTGCCAACAAAGGATATATAACAAAGTATTGAGATTAATTTTTGTTATTGACCAAATACTTATTTTAAAAACCATAATTTGCAAATTGATTCTTTCCAAATGAGACAATGTGATTTTCTGGATTTGTTTTCTCATTTTGTCTCTACCTATGATGTCAATTACAGGCCTTTCTCATCTTTTTAGGTGGGAGAACTTTCACAGGTGGCTGACTAAATCCTTTTTTCCCCACTGTACAAACTCTCAATCCATAGTGCCCCTAATTGTAATAATAACCTCCTTGTGACTCAAACAAAAAAGTGCCTCCAAACAGCTATGGGACTTCCGTTTGTGCACCAAGTTTTAGTCTTGTGTTGTGTTCCAATATAGTAGGTAGGTAAATCCCCAATATAGTAGGTAAGTACACCCAGCAAATTAGACAAAGGCAGACAGGTAGACCCCCTTTTAGGTGGGAAGTCCTCAGGTAGACAGGCTGACCTCCCCCCACTGGATAAGGATATAGGACCTCATTACGTAGGTAAATAGCCCCCCATAAGTAGTTATATACCCCCCACTAGATAGGTAGGCATATAGACCCTCGTTAAGTAGCTAGGTTGCCTCCTCTACTGGATAGTTATATTCAGTAGATGATAGTTAGTTTTGTATACAGGCCCGCCGTAAGGTAGGCACATAGGCCCCTCCATTAGGCAGGTAGGTATATAGGCCCATCATTAAGTGTGTAGGTAGGTAGATAGGCCCGCATTCGGTAGACAAAGAGACCCCATGTAAGTAGGTATATAGGACCCTAGTAGGTAGGTATATAGGCCCCACTGTAGGTTGGTACATAAGCCTCCTGTAGGTAGGTATATAGGCAGCTGCTATGGGGCCCAAAGCTTGAGGGGGCCCACTCAGGTATAAGAACATTGTACCATTTTGAAGATAATGTGGGTCTTCTGCTACCTACCTCTACTGTAATGGCTCTCTTATATATAGTACTGTGTTTATAGCTTTATTGCTACCTATACTGCTGCTTGAGTTTCGCTTCATTAGGTGTTGAAACCCTGTCTCATTTTGTTATAGGGTCCTATGAATACTAGTTATGCCCCTGAAGGCCTCCAGTAGGTAGGAGAGTATCTGTGCCCCCTGTAGATAGGTAGGTATACAGGTCCTTTGTAGGTTGGCATGTACAGTATATATGCCCTCAAAGGTAGATGCCCACTGTAGGTAGGTAGGTATATGCCCCCCGAGGATGTGCATACAGTTAAAAACATGCAGTGGAGCTTGGGGCCCATCAGGGGATTACCGTTACCCCAGTGGGCCATTCCGAGCAAAAGGCAGGGCATGTTGGTCAGAGGATCTTCCCATCCTCTGGTGGGCTAGTCTGCCACTGACCATATTGCTGACATGGCCCTTAGTAAAAATGAGTCTGACACCCCTGACTTACAGAAAGGGTAACACAAAATTAAATTACAAAAAATAACACATCTTTATTATATCCACATCATTCATATAATATAAACAGCATTTGTTGGGAAAAAGAGGAACCACTTACAGGACACCAAATGGTTGGATATGCAAAAAAGATACAAATATCTCTCAGGCAGCCCAAATTCTACAAACCTCCCAATCAACACATCACTACAAGTCAATAATAAAGTACACATATATGAATAATTATGCCATTAAACAACCTTAGTGTAATAAATACATAGATAATACAGCAATTCAAAATGTAAACACCAAAAGTTACAAGAGAGGTTCTTTAGCTCTAAATGTACAAAAGAGCAGAAAGTAACTGATGCCAGTGCTGTTAATACATCAACTGATATAATAAATTGAGTGTAGAAATGGTCCATGCCAAGTTAAATAAACTAAATGTGAACAAGACTCTAGGTCCAGATGACTTACCACCAAGAGTTCTTAAAAACTCAGCTCAGTTATTCCTGAGCCCCTCTACTTAATATTTAGAGATTTTCTGGTGACTGGTATAGTGCCAGGAGACTAGTGCAAGGCAAACATGGTTCCCATCTTCAAAAAGGGCTCTAAGTCTTGCCCAGGAAATTATAGACCAGTAAGTTTAAAGTTTATTGTGGGAAAAATAATTCAAGGGCTCTTAAGGGACTACATAAATTAATATGAGGTTGCATACAATATTATAAGTGATTGCCAGCATGGTTTTACTAAGGAGAGCAGTTGTTAGACCAAACTGATCTGTGTTTATGAAGAGGTGAGTGGAAGTCTAGATAGCGTGGTGGCTGTGGATATACTGTTTTAAAACTATGCAAAGGTATTTGACAATGTCCCTCATAAGTATCTATTGGGTAAATTTAAGTCTATAGTATTAGAAATAATACTGTGTAACTAGATTGGAACTGGCTATCGGATCGTACTCAAAGAGTGGTGGTAAATGATTCCTACTCTGAGTGGCCCCAGTTATGTAAGGTAAGTGGTGACCCCCAAGGCTTTAATTCAGTTTATTTAGTAATGATTTAGGGAAGGGGATAAATAGCACTGTTTCTATAATCTAATAATAATCTAATATATGCACCATATATTTTAGGAGGTAAAAAACTGGGAGAATTGCTTGTTGAGATTGACCTGGGTATACTTGTAGACCATGGATTACATAACAGCATTCAGTGTCAACCAGCAGCCTCTAAGGCCTGCAGCATATTGATGTGCAATAAAAGACGGATGGAATACTGGATTGGACAGGTATGTAAAGCATTGGTGCGGCTGCATCTGGAATATACTGTTCAGTTCTGGACTGCAGTTTATAGAATGGATATACTGGAGTTAGAGACAGTACAAAGATGAGCAATCAAAATAATAAGGAGAATGGAGCATCTTAGTTATGAGGAAAGGTTTAAAAAATAAAATTTATTTCATCTTGAGAAAAGATGGCTATGGGGAGACATGATTAATTTATAGAAATATACAGTATCTCACAAAAGTGAGTACATCCCTCACATTTTTTGTAAATATTGTATTATATCCTTTCATGGGACAACACTGAAGATATGATACTTTGATACAATGGAAAGTAGTCAGTGTACAGCAGGTATAATAGTGTAAATTTGGTATGCCCCCCAAAAAAACTCAACACACATCCATCAATATCTAAATCGCTGACAACAAAAGTGAGTACACCCCTAAGTGAAAATGGACAAATTGTGCCCAAAGTGTCGATATTTTGTGTGGCCACCATTATTTTTCAGTGCTGCCTTAACTCTCTTGGCCATGACATTCACAAGAGCTTCACAGGTTTCCATTGGAATCCTCTTCCACTCATCCACGATGACATCACGGAGTTGGTGGATGTTAGACACCTTGCGATCCTCCACCTTCCATTTGAGGATGCCCCACAGATGTTCAATAGGGTTTAGGTCTGGAGATATGCTTGGTCAGTCCAGCATATTTACCTTTATTTTCTTTAGCAAGGCAGTGGTCATCTTGGAGATGTGTTTGGAATCATTATCATGTTGGAATACTGCCCTGTGTCCTGGTTTCCGAGGGAGTGGATCATGGTCTGCTTCAGTTTGTCACAGTACATGATGGCATTCATGGTTCCTTCAATGAACTGTAGCTCCCAAAGCCAGCAGCACTTGTGCAGTCCCAAACCATGACACTCCCACCACCATGCTTGACTGTAGGCCAGACACACTTGTCTTTGTACTCCTCACCTGGTTGTCGCCACACACGCTTGAAACCATCTAAACCAAATAAGTTAATCTTGGTCTCATCTAAGCACAGGACATGGTTCCAGTTATCCATGTCCTTTGTCTGCTTGTCTTCAGCAAACTATTAGCGGGCTTTCTTGTACATCACCTTTAGAAAAGGCTTCTTTCTGGGATGACATGGACTTAGCAATATACATCTATTTTGAAAAGATAATCTCTGGATATGACGTTGAGCACATGCACTCAGTTTCTTTGGTAGATTATGGCGAGGCCTGTTCTGAGTAGAACTTGTTTTGTTAAACCACTGTATGGCACAGCTCAGTTTCAGGGTGTTGGTAATCTTCTTATAGCCTACGCCATCTATCTGTAGAGAAACATTTTTTTTTTCCAGAGTTCTTTGCCATGAGGTGCCAAGTTGAACTTCCAAAGACCAGTTTGAAATCGTGAGAAAGATAACACAAACACACCTGTTCCCCATTCACACCTAAGACCTTGTAACACTAAGTCACATGACACCATGGAGGGAAAATGGCAAATTGGGCTGTCATGACCATGCATGTTCATACCGCAGCGCAGTCCTCAGTCCGTATGTATGGCAAAAGCTGCAGTTTTGGCCATCATTTATACTTGTATTGCGAATGTTTTTGCACTGTCTAATCATGGTTTAATTCTGTTCTACTGACATTGATTGACAGACTTGCCACACCTGTCTGGTTCTCTGCGAGGTAATGGGGCAGGGCTGCAGATTGTTATGTTTGAGTGGTGAGTGACAGCTGCTTGCATCACTTACCTTCCTTGCCTATTTGTCTGCGTTCTGTATGGTCTGGGTGTTAGAGGGCTAGACTGATCACGGCCGGGACCTGGACACTGACATCCCTTAAGTAGATCACTTCTTCTCAGTAGCATGGCCTTTACTTATAATGGTGCGGTTGGTTTTCAGTTTGGTTTTCTCTGTATTCTGCCTCTGTGCCTATTTGACATATGTTGATTGCCTGCTGTTTTTGTACTTTCTCTGCTCTCTCTGGATCCGACCTATTTTCGCCTGACCCTTCTATCTTGTGTTTTGTGTGTCTTGTCTGTTCAGTGTCCGCTTGTTTATAGGGTAGGGACTGCCGCCCAGTTGTCGCCGACTGCTTAGGGGCGGGTTGGCAAGATGATAGTGATAGCCTTCAGGCGCTTAGTGCTAGGATGCACTGTTTGCCGCTATCTGTGTATCCTATCTGGTAGGTCTCTAACATGGAAATTATTTGTCAATTTTCACTTAGAGGTGTACTCTTTTTGTTGCCACCGGTTTAGACATTGATGGCTGTGTGTTGAGCTATTTTGAGGACTCACCAAATATACACTGTTATACAAGCTGTACACTGACTACTTTACGTTATATCAAAGTATCATATCTTCAGTGTTGTCCCTTGAGAAGATGTAATGCAATATTTATAAAACTGTTGGGAGTGCACTCACTTTTGTTACCAGCGGTTTAGACATTGATGGCTGTTTGTTGAGCTATTTTGAGGACACATCAAATTTATACCAAACATGCCAACTCTCCCGTTTTTGGCGGGGGGGTCCCGCTATTTGGGGTCCCCCCTGCCCCCCGGGGGAGTTAGCATTTCTCCCGCCGCCACCAGGCGGCAGGGGTCCTTTAAATGGTCGCGGCGCCGGAGTAGCGCTGCTGCGCTACTCTGGCGCTGCCGGTCCGTTCCCACGGGCGGGTGAAGCGGGCGCAGGGTCCGCTCACCCGCCCGCGGTCTCACTGTGCGGGGAGGAGGCCGGAGGGAGCGCTCCCTCCTCCCTCCTCCCCCTGTATGTCCGGCGCCGCTGCGCGCCGTGCATACAGGTCAGCGGCGCAGGGGAAATGACGCGCGGCTGCTCTCATTCCCCCTGCGTCGCTGAGGAGATCAGGCAGGAGCTGGCCGGAGCTGCAGGAGCCTGGTCAGGTAAGTGGAATTTATTATTTTATTTTTATTAACTACATGGGGGGCTCTGCCTGGCTACAATGGGGGGGTCTACCTGGCTGGCTACAATGGGGGCAACTACCTGGCTGGCTACAATGAGGGCAATACCTGGCTGGCTACAATGGGGGCAACTACCTGGCTGGCTACAATGGGGGCAATACCTGGCTGGCTACAATGGGGGCAACTACCTGGCTGGCTACTAAAGGGGGCACTACCTACCTGGCTACTAAAGGGGACACTACCTGGCTGTCTACTAAAAGTGGCAACTACCTGGCTGGCTACTAAAGGGGGCACTACCTACCTGGCTGGCTACTAAAGGGGGCACTACCTACCTGACTACTAAAGGGGGCACTACCTACCTGACTACTAAAGGGGGCAACTACCTGACTACTAAAGGGGGCAACTACCTGCCTAATACAGGGGGCACTACCTGGCTACAAAGGGGGCAACTACCTGGCTAACAAAGGGGGGCATCTACCTAGCTACAGAGGGGGCATCTACCTTGCTACAAGGGGGCATCTACCTGCCTGTAAGGGGCACTACCTGGTTATGGGGGGCTACAACCTGGCTATAAGGGCATCTACCTGGCTTTCTTCCAAAGCCATTATGTGGTTAGGCGGAGTGGGTGTGGCATTTTGAAGGGGCGTGGCACACAAAAGATGGCAACTATGATTTATACTGTTATACAAGCTGTAACTGTGAGGGGTGTACTCACTTTTGTTCCATGCCCGAATTAGGCTATATCTGTTATTCGGTAGTAAACTGTCAATCAGAGGGGGTGGGTAAGGCAGGAATAGGCGGCAGTTCCTGCCGACACAGAAAACATCTCTGCTAGTGCTGGTTGCTCACTGCACAGTTAAGAACACAACTTCTCTGAGATGTAATTATGTAGCATCATAAGTGACACATCACTGTAAACTGCAGGTCTGTCAGTTTAAGTGACCAACAGTGTCCTGTTAAAGGCCAATTTATATTTTTCAATTAAAGTCAAGGTTTGCTTGTTTCTGAGTGAACTATAGTTTTAATATTAAAAACATAAAATAAAAACAAAAGTCCAAAACACCCCGTTACTTTTTGACACATATAAATTATTAATAAAAATACAAAAATTAAATATAGCTGTTATTGCTGTATCCCTAAGTCCAATTTATTAAAATATGACCTTATTTATCTTACAGTGTGTTACACAGTACAATGGTACCAATGAAAACTACACTTCAGCCCACAAAAAAATAAGTTTGCACAAAATATCAATAAAAAGGTTCTTTTTTAAAACAACAAAACCTATATACATTTGGTATTGCCATAATCGTACTGACCCAAAGAATAAAGTTAACATATCTTTTATACAGTATGGTAAACTCCATAATAATGAAACTAAGAAAACAATGGTGCAATTGTTTGTTTTCTTATCATACTAAAAAAAAATGGTTTATTAGATGGCACTATTAACCCCTTAATGATGCAGCCAGTTTTGACCTTCCTGACAGAGCCCCATTTTTTAAATGACATGTGTCACTGTATGTGGGAATACATTTTGATACTTTTCGATACTTTTACCTATCCTTGTGATTCAGAGAATGATTTTTATAACTTGTTTTTATTGTGAGTCTTCAAACAGAATGAAACAGAAAATGAACACAATACTAGTAAGTTTCAACCACTGTTTCTGCACACAGGCAGACAATTTGCTATGAAGACTCCAGTTTACATATTTTCCTTTCCAACACTAAATCAATATGAGAGTGAAATTCTCAGTAATAGCAAAATAGTCACTAACCATAGTCTCCATGGCAATGGCTCGAGTATCGCGGGCAAGAACTCGCAGAGACAAATTAGGAGGAACACATAGGGCGACATGTATGAATCTCGCCGGGTCGGGGCGCAACTTTCCGCCGGTTTTCCGGCGAAATTTGCTCCTGATTTATGTTGGCACTGGGGCGCGCTCATACATCCTATGTAAAGTCCCGCCGCACCTCGCCAGTGTTTGAGGCGCAGTGTGGGACTTAGGCGCAGTGCGGCGCTGCGCCTATGATTCGCCGCCCGAGGTAGTGCACTTATACATGCGGGCAAAAGTCAGCCGCGCCTCGCCAGTGTGGGGGGCGCAGTGCAGGGACATGGGCGCAGTGTGGGACTTAGGTGCAGAAGGGACTGCGCCAAAAATCTGTACCGATGCGAGACAGGCTGGAGAACAGTGAGAAATCATTCCACATGTCGGTGCGGAGTATGAATCAAAAAATCTCATTAAGAAAGGCGTAAAACATTCTCAGAAAAGAGCTCAAACCTCAAAAATAAAAATACATAAAACAAATACTTTCCAATATCCTTATTCAAGAATTTCGGATCTTTGGAAATTGCCGGGAAATACATTTAATTCAAATTCTAAAAAGCTATTCTCATTGGTCGGCAGAAACCGGCCAATCAGAATAGGAGCGACAGTGAACAATTAAAACCTATGGAGAACTATTGACCAATCAGAATCAAAGGTGGGACAGTCAAAATACAGTAAAAATGCAGAATAGAGCTGATTGGCTGAGCTAGCGGGGGCTTGGCTTTTCTCGGCCAATCAGAATAGGAGTGACAAAAGGACCCATTATAGCCTATGGAGAAGTTTGAACCAATCAAAATCAAAGGCGGGACATTTCCCAAAATACAGAAAAAAAAAAAAAAAAAATGCAGAAAAGAGTGATTGGCTGAGCTAGCGGGGGCTTGGCTATCCCAGCCAATCAGAGCGCGAGCTACTTCTCCCATTGTAGTCTATGGAGAGATCGGCGCATGCAATCTCAGCGCTCAGCGCCGTGCGGCATGGAGTATGATAAAAAATAACATTTTTTTAGTTGTAAAATATTCTCTGAAAAAGAGCTGAAACATTCTTATAAGCATTTAAATCAATTAAATTCCGGGGAAAACGCGTTTGTCGCCCAGACCGGGCTACATCGAGAATTGCAAAAAAGAAAAGAATTGCCGGGAAATCGAGTAATTCAAAAATTTATACGCTATTGAAATTTTGGGGCGGCGAAAAGTGGCGAACGCTGCCGCTAACCTGCATCCCTGTGGCCGACAGGGGATTGGCCGGGAGGCGCAGTTTAACTCTAAAAACAGGCGGGAAAAAGCCCGTTCATACATGTCCCCATAATTAGCAAAATGAGTAAACAAAAAAACAAGCAAAACAAACTTAACTCTGCTCCGTACTTTGAACCCAATCTGCTTTGTCCCCGAGATTCTCGCCAGCACGCCCCCCCCATCGTTTTTGTTTAAAGAGGGCTGGCCCAACCCAGCTCCATGCCACATAGACGTTAAACGGATTTCCTCACAGAAAAAATTTTTTTGAGTAAAAGGGGAGGAATTCCACATCTGGCTCCACCCAAACAAGGGCTAGAGTCCCGGGGGCATTGGCTCAGTGTCCCCTATTGTTGGGCCAGGTACCTCCCGTCATTTCCAAAGAGGATCGTATTTTTTCTGATTGAGGCCGGCAACATACTATACTGTCTCATAAGGCAAAAAACCGTTTAATCTTTGTCCTCGCGTGAAGCCTCCACCAAGTCAATTTTTTCAGCAAAAAAAAGTTTTCAAGTAAAAGTTGCTGTTGAGGCTCACGGTGGCTCCACACAGCAAAATAGCCTTTCGCGCCGCCGGCCCCATAGGACGGTGAAAGCTCCTCTCCTTTTAGTATACCCCTTCTCATTATCCCAAAGTCCCAAAGAGGGCCCGTTTTGCGGTGGGGTGAATGTACGCCGAGGGATCCTGCCCAGGATGCCACGTCCGCCATACTGCTGAATTTTAGAGCAATGCCCGAGGCAGTGATATAGTCGGCGTCAATACATCACACTTGAAACATTTACCTGATGTATACAGTCCCATTCTGTCCCCTGAGGGGCGTCAAATAGGCATTGTGTGCCACCTCAAGAGACATCTCAATATATCGAGATGCAGGGAGAAATTTATAAGAATCTGTAAGTGCCCGCAGTATAACATCGGGTTTCAAGATTGGGTCAGCCTGCTCCCAACGCGAAATTGCAATGAGGTTTGTGCTAGTCAAAGCGTCCTGCAGTACCTATAAGTAGGAGAAAGGGAAAGTTCGTCGCGGTCTCCCCAGTCCTGTAAAAATCTGAATTCATTCTGCCCGTAATACGCGAAAGGGTGGAAAATTTAGTAAATGCTTGCCGAAAAATAGGCAAGAAAGGGATTAAAGGGCCGGAAACGGGGATGGGCTCCTGAAGCGAATAAGTTTTTTAGAGTCGGGTCCCCCCATTGTGCAAAAACAAGACAATCCAAAAGTGTAGCCGCAAAAAATGAGATGGTGGGGACCCACCTTGGAAGCGGGGTTTTGATTAAGGCTGATTAAAGCGAGTGGGTTTGGAATAAAATCTTCCAAAAACCCCATGAGAAGGACTTACTGAAAAGATGAAGTTCCCCGTAAGATAAATGCAAAAAAAATTTTTAGAGAAGACTCCGTAGAAAAACCCTCCCCCCGGTTTTAGTAAATACATTGAGGCTCACCAGTCCGCAAAATGCAAGATATGTCCCAGGGGTTTCTGATTTAAAAAACTTGATGTTGGGGAAGCCAAGACCCCCCAAGAAGCTTAGGCTGATGGGAATATGGGAGGAATCGCACACGTTTGCCCCCCCAAATAAAATTCCGGAAAGAGCGTTGTAAGCTTCTCCCCCTCGATTTAAAAAATATTTGGCAAATTTTTTGAAAAGATAAGAAGGTGGGATCTCCACCCTTTTGAGAAAGTTGGTCTTCCTATAAGGATGGGGATGTCCCCCCCACTTCTTGGGGTGTGTTGCTTTTGTCCCTATTGAGATGTTCTTGCGTATTTTTGTTGGGTGTCGGGGATGAGGATCCTAAATATTTTTTGTGGAAATGCACCGGGAGGGATGGGAAAAGGTCAAGTGGGGTTGGGCGGCCTCTAAAGTAAGGACCCCCACTCTTATCAAAATTTATTTTTTACCCCCAGAGGGGCTCCCTTTACTTTAAATCTGGGAACACCGCCCCAGGTAGTTTTGGGTTGGGCCCCTCAACAGGTCGTCGCATAAGCGCCAGCTTTTTCTCACAATCATTTAGCTTAAATTTCCGAAAATTTTTTAGATTGGGTAAAATGATACGACGGGGGTAATGAGGATTAAATAAGATGGGGGAAAGAGGACTCCTGCTTCCCCACAAAATAAATCAAGAGGGGGGAAGTTCGCCCATTCAGGAGAAGGCCGTAGTCGTATTCGCTGTTGAGGGGGAAGAAACGTGAAAAAGCCAAACCCCCCTCCCCCCAGTGGGGCCCCAGGAAAGGGCCACGAGACTTTCAAAGGCTTTTCTCGTTAGGTTACAAATGGAATCGGGGGTCAAGACCCTGTGCCCCCGTCACGCCCCCACCCCAACCTTAAATTTCCCTGGTCGAGGGTCGCTTGGAAAAAAAGCCCGACTGACAAGGCTGTGAAAGACAGGCAAAAAATTTATGGAGTGATTTGCAATGATTTTGGCCAGGAGCTTGTATCCGGGTTCAGCAGGGATATGGGTCGGTTATTTGTTTAAAGACGCAGGATTCCCTCCCTCACAGGCGCACCCCGTTTTTGGTCAAAAAGGGAGTCTATCAGGACAAAACGAATGTAGACATCGTTAAATAGCTGGGTTAGATGGGGGACAATTTCGGGTTTCCGAATTTTGTAAAATTCCGCCGTGTAGCCGTCAGGCCCTGGCGATTTACCGTTGGTCAGTGAAGTAATTACCGCTGATACATCCTCCATGGTGATATCAGACTCTAACTGTAGGCGTTGGTCCTCGGTAAGCCTGGAGTACGCCCAAGTCCAAAAAGGCCGCGCCCTGATCCGCATCAATAGGGCGCTATATAGGGACTCAAAATAAGCGAAAAAAGCATCCTCTATATCTTTCGCATCCTTCAGGATAGTACCTGTTTCAGGGCACAGAGAAGGATTTTTGAGGCACATTGTGCTTTATGTTAGTAATACATTTTGGTCCCTGCAATCCTTTTTGAAAAATATCAAAATGTTCTAAAAAATTTAGAAACATTTGCCATTTTCTACATTTCTTGTTTAAGACAGATAGTTATACCACAGAAAATAGTTTATAACTAGCATCCACCATATGTCTACTTTATGTTTGCATCATTTTTTAAATGTCATGACATGTTTATGACATTAGGGGGCCTTTCAAGAAAATTTGCAATACAGAATTTTTTAAGGACCAGTCCAGTTTTGACGTGGCTTTGAAGGGCCTGTATGTTAGACAATCCCATTATTGACTTCTAGAAAACAGCATACCGCAAAGTATTCAAAACAATGTTTGGGAAGTTAGTTAACCCTCTAGTTATTTTACAGGAATTAAAGTAAAGTAGAGGTGAAATTAAAAAATTCCACTTATTTACTGGAACACAGTAGATAACAGGAAAGTGCAATGCAATATTGATTACCCTGATTCTGCTGTTTTTAGGCATATGCCATATGTGGCCCTAGTGCGCTATTTGACTCAACCACAAGCCCCAGAATAAGAGGATCACCTACTGGATTTTGGTGCCTCATTTTCATTAAGATTTTGTTTATGCGTCATTACGTGTTTCCGGAAACCCTAAGGTGCTAAAACGTCATAAACACCCCTAAAAAGACCTCATTGGGAAACTACACCCTTTACAGGGTGTGAGCTGAAACGTCGGTTTTTGCTGCATGTGGGAATAAACGTTTTTAGTTTTTTTGAACTATACCCAAGTTGTGCTGCGGTTTTTACTTATATTTAATTGTTTTGAGTTCTTTGCCGAGCTCTTTTTTCCGCTGGCACCCCGCTATTGTTTTTTATCACCATTGGATGTGCTGCTTTTTTTCTGTGTATATATATATATTACTACACTTATAGAAATGTGTTTGAAAAAAATAGCTTTTTTATGTTGTCACAGTAGGACAGCCATGACTTTTTATTTTTCTGTATATGCAGCTGTATAAAGGCTTGTTTTTTGCAGGACGAGTGGATGCTCTCATTGGTACCGTTATGATTCATATGACATTATGATCACTTATTATCAAGGTTTTTAGGAGGCGAGATAAATGAAATACAGCAATCCTGGTAGTGTTTTTGATTTTTATTTTTTATAGCGGTTTCCATTTTCCTGACCATGGTATTAACTTATGTCCTGCAAAACTCACATCCTTAAACATGGTGTAAGCCTGTCTTGCAAAAAGTCCTCAGAATGAAAACATGAAACAGTTTTGGCTCTTGGAGGCCAGAAAGAAAAAAAATTAAAATGTAAATGCAAAAAATCATTGCAGCAGTAAGACTGGATTCACACTGCCCTGTGGTCCTTGTTTTCGCTAATACAGCGGTTCAGATGTGATAGGGTTTTCAAATCAAAAATCAATTAAAGGTAAAATTACAGTGGGGAAAAAAGTATTTAGTCAGACACCAATTGTGAAAGTTCTCCCACTTAAAAAGATGAGAGAGGCCTGTAATTGACATCATAGGTAGACCTCAACTGTTAGAGACAAAAAGAGAAAACAAATCCAGAAAATCACATTGTCTGATTTGTAAAGAATTTATTTGCAAATTATGGTGGAAAATAAGTATTTGGTGAATAACAAAGTTTGTCTCAAAACTTTGTTTATATATCCTCTGTTGGCAATGACAGAGGTAAAATGTTTTCTGAAATGTCTTCACAAGGTTGCTGGTACACACAGTTGCTGGTATGTTGGCCCATTCCTCCATGCAGATCTCCTCTAGAGCAGTGATGTTTTGGGGCTGTCGCTGGGGAACACGGACTTTCAACTCCCTCCAAAGGTTTTCTATGGGGTTTGAGATCTGGAGACAGCTAGGCCACTCCAGGAACTTGAATATGCTTTTTTACAAAGCCACCCCTTCTTTTCCCCTGGCGGTGTACTTGGGATCATGGTCATGCTGAAAGACCCAGGGACTTTTCATCTTCAATGCCCTTGCTGATGGAAGGGGGTTTGCACTTAAAATCTCACGATACATGGCCCCATTCATTCTTTCATGTACACAAATCAGTCTTCCTGCTCTCTTTGCAGAGAAACAGCCCAAAAGTATGATATTGCCACCGCCATGCTTCACAGTAGGTATGGTGTTCTTTGGATGCAACTCAGCATTCTCTCTCCTGCAAACACAATGAGTTGTGTTTCTACCAAACAATTCTACTTTGGTTTCATCTGACCATATGACATTCTCCCAATACTCTTCTGGATTATTCAAATGCTCTCTAACAAACTTCAGACGGGCCCGGACATGTACTGGCTTAACAGGGGGACAATGTCGGGGCACGGGCGGATCTGACTCCCTGAGGGGCGTACTGTGTTACTGATGGTAGCCTTTGTTACGTTGGTCCCAGCTCTCTGCAGGTCATTCACTAGGTCCCCCTGTGTGGTTCTGGGATTTTTGCTCACCGTTCTTGTGATCATTTTGACCCCATGGGGTGAGATCTTACGTGTAGCCCCAGATGGAGGGAAATTATCAGTGGTCCTGTATGTCTTCCATTTTCTAATCATTGCTCCCACTGTTGATTTCTTCACATCAAGCTGCTTGCCTATTGCAGACTCAGTCTTCCCAGCCTGCTGCAGGGATACATTTTTGTTTCTGGTGTCCTTCGACAGCTCTTTTGTCTTCACCATAGCGGAGTTTGGAGTGTGACTGTTTGAGGTTAAAGGGAAGGTGTTTTTATACTGATAAGTTCCCAAAAAGATGCCATTATACAGGTAATGAGTGGAGCTCTTAAAGAAGAAGTTACAGGTCTGTGAGAGCCAGAAATCTTGCTTGTTTGTAGGTGACCAAATATTTATTTTCCACCATAATTTTGATTTTATAGCTCATAGCAGCTTTCTTCTGCAATAATACATCAACCAATAAATTTAAACCATGAAATAACTAGCTAGTACCTACTTGCTGGCTTGAAACAAACTTATGCATATGCAGAACACTTCTGACATGTTTCTGCTGGGATAGACAAAGACTCCTGTTCCTGTTCTACTCTAATATTTAATTCCTTTGAATAGGCCTATACATCCAGGCCATATGTTTTCAATTATTAGGCTCCATCCTGTCTGGTGGCTGCAAGTGAGGTGCCCTGTAGTAAGTCCAAAATTCCTTTCTAGGTACTCAATACATCTATGTATACCTCTAGTCATTATATACTGACTGAAAGCAAAGAATTATTGAAAAATATATATAAATCATATAAATATATAAAGTTGATAAATATTCATCTCACAATTCCCTCTTTTGAACAAATATTGTAAGAGCTGATCCCATTTCTTTGGAGTTTTTTCTTATGCAGCTAGCCTGCAGAGCCAGGCTTTCTATTTACATCTATTTGTTTCTCTTTCCCTACTCCCCATACTGGATTTCTCTAAGAAAAGGGATCACCTACACATATTAAGCTCATCAAACAGATTGAGATTGCCAATGCTCTGAGGAGAAGATATTATATTGTCCCAAGTCACAGCAACATGCAACTATTTGCTTCTTTGGTTTTCTGTAATATCTATCTATGTAGAGCACTAAACATTTAATACACACATATATTATTTTTATGAGCAGTACAGCTTGTGTAATCATCTATATTATGCCTATCAACCATCCACCTAGACCTCTGAACCAATGTGCTGGGGTTAAGAATGAATATGTATCACCCTACCATGAGTCTTCCTTCACTTATTGTTCTCAACCGGTCATCACTCATTTCTGCAATTTTATTTAAATCTGCCATTATTTGCAAACTTCCTGCTGGGTCAATATAAAAAATATAGTGCTGCCAATTTTATAACCTATACCCATGGAAAGTAAATGAGGTTTCCCATTTTTCCTTGGCTTGAGATCTGCTGCCCTTTTATACATTGTATGCCTGGGTATCTTTTTTATATCTATATGCTTATGGGAGACTACAATAAGAAGGTAGATGGTGAAAACCTAGCTATAGTGCATATTCCTTCTACACCAAGAGGAATCCACTTATATGTAGTATATCCACATACATAATACATATCTTCTGGTAAGTCTTTCAGATGTCTGAACCCATGTAACAGATCTATTGCTATCATGTGCAAAGGAGCAGTTCTATTATACACACATCTCCTTTTCCTTTTTTCTATCCCTAAATCCTCCAAACGTGTTCTAAAACCCCCATTCAAAGTCATCACCATTATCATGAGGAGCCTGATTGCCAAATACAGCACACACATTCTCCAAAATGTACTCTCTTTCCATTTTTGATCATGAGCGTCTACTACTAAGCAAGTAGCACCTACACCAACATGAGTTTCTACATTATCTCATCTAATTGGGCTCTCTGTTTCTCCTCCCCCCCCCCTTGGCCCTTCTGAGCATGGGATTAAAGGGTCATCAGGAGTAACAGGTTCTATGTTGGACACGGCCTGTGCATTCACAAGATCCTTAACCCTAGGCTTTATTGCAAGTCTATTTTGCCTCTTTGTCTGCCCTAGCATTTCCCCTTGCTTCGGGGCTGTCAGATTTTGTGTGCCCTGACCTTAATTATTCCAAGCTCGGTAGGCAATAACAGGGCTTCCATTAAATCTCTGACACTTTCTGCATTCTTGATGGGTTTACTATTTGATGTTAAAAATGCCCAGGTTCTCCATAATCATGGGCTATTCCAAATGCATATCATGAGTTTGTGTATATTTTTGAAGTCATAGCCTCAGCTGCTTTACATGCCCCTATGTGTGTCTTCAGCTCCTGACAAATTAGGTGGGAGTGGTTCAGCTTTTATTACCCCATGTTGTGTGATTAGCACATATCCAATGTGATACCTGGCGTTTTCCCGATACCTGGATCCATCAACAAAATCTGGATTAGTGATTGGGAAGACCTTCACATGGGTAAATCCTGCTGTTTCTTCTGCTATTAGGACCATGCTTTGGGTCTAGATTTAAGGGAAATAGAGTGGCAGGGTTCAAGGTTTTGCACTAGGTGTTACAAGTGTAACATTTGGGGGCATCAGTAATGCACACTGCATAGCTGACAGGCTATAGAGATATGTTGTGGTTGTATCTGAGAAAGAAAACCATGTATGAGGGGCTGTTGATAAGTCTTTGGCTTTACCCAGAAAGAAACGAGATAGGAAGATAAAACTTTACATTTATTCCACATACTCTCCACTGATGTCAACACACTTCTTACATCAGTATTCCAAGTTATGTAAGCCTTGCAAAAAAAAAGGATTTCAGTTGTGCCTCAAACCAGTCATCTGTAGTAGCAATGGCATCAGAAATGGTGTGAAATTTGGTACCCTTGAGATGTTTCTTCAGGTTTGGAAACAGATAATATTCGGAGGGAGCTAGATTTGGTGAATAAGGTGGGTGGTCAATCAGCTGGAAGCCTAGCTCCACCAGTTTTGCCTTAGTCGCTTGTGCAGTATGAGCTGAGTCGTTGTCTTGCAGGAGCAAGATTGCTTTGGACAGATTGCTGCTCCTTTTGGCCTTCAGAGCTGCCTTCAACTGGTCCAAAAGTTCAATGTTATACCTTGCATTGATGATGGAAGCATTTTGAAGGTAGTCCACTAGCAGCACGCCTTCCTTATCCCAGAACATAGACGCCATCACCTTAGTGGCTGATTTTTGCTCCCTGAACTTCTTTGGACGAGGAGAACCACTGTGCCCCCACTCTTTTCACTGCTCCTTGTTGTTTTCAAGGTCATACAAATAAATCCAGGTCTCATCCATAGTGACCAGTTGATCCAGGAAGTTCTTATCAGTCTGGAAACGCTGACAAATCTACCTGGAAGTTTTCACTTGCATGCTTTTCTGATCTGTTGTCAAACATTTGGGGACCCACTTTGCAGATAGCTTCTTCATGTTCAAATGTTCATGGATAATGACACAAACACGTTCAAGAGAAATCCCCATGATGTCTGCTATTCCTTTAGCTGAAATTTGCCGATTCCCCAGTATGAGGTTGTGCCCAGCATCAACAATCTCCAGAACAGCAACCACTATCGGCCGTCCAAGGACGTTCCTCATCATTGGTGCTGAAGTGGCCCGTTTTAAATTTGGCAACTTGATTCTTAACTGTAGAATATGAAGGGCATTGATCTCCTAATGTCTGCAACATATCACCATGAATATCCTTAGCGGACTTTCCTTGCAGAAACAAAAATTGTATCACTCCTCTGCTCTCATTTGCCGTGAATATCGTCTTAGACTCCACCATTTTGTTTTCCCGCATGCCTAGATCACTGTTGCCATAAGCTACAAACACAAAATTTTGAAAACATATATTAGACACATAAAGCTTTCATGTGATGTAACATTGGTTACCATAGAAACAAAAAAGAACACAAAGCCAAAGACTTATCAGCAGCCCTTCGTATATCGTATAGGGCATGTATTGTTATGGAGTAATCCAGTACAATCTCTGAGGCTTTGTGTAGAAGTACTTGTACTGTAGTTTCTACTCGCATGCATGAGAGGGCTCCTCTTGCCACTGGATGTAATCTAGTAATACGCTATTGGGCTCTACTGTGTACCATGTGACTATGTAAGGACTGTTGTGGCATGACCAGTTATCTCAGTGCGGTACAGTGAGAATGGCTTGTCATAGTCAGGGGTGCTCAGGGCAGGTGCAGAGGAAATTTACAACTTTAAAGTTTGAAATTTGTTAAGTGCCCCTTCTATCTCATACAAAAGCTGCATGAGCAAACAGGCTGATTATATTAAAGCTCTTCAATATAATATCAAACCCAGGAATATCCTGAGCTGTGCTACATTCTTAGGAGGAGTCAAGTCCTGTATGATCTATCTTCGGTCTCTGGTCAGGTCAAGGTAACCTCTGTCTGCAAAAACTGTAACTTGTCTTTTTAGGCTTTACACCCTTGATAAGCTAAAAAAAAAACCATGAGGCATTGTAACCTCTTCACACTCTCCCTCTATCATTGAACAGATTAGTCGTCCACGTACTATACTACCGTTCGTGAATCAGGTGGTGTCCTCTGTCGCAGCACTGAAGACAGGTCACTGCTGTATATTGTTTTGGTTAATTTAAGAAAGTAGAAAGTATCTCAGTCTAATTGTTTAGAAATCTGTAATGCATCATACAGTAAATACCTGAAAGAGGAGACCAACTAACCCCTTTCTCTGCAGTAACCTGCTAGTCCCAAAAACATTCAGAAAACCCTTAAACTTCTACGGAGATACATTTTCTGAACAGCAAAAAAAAAAAATATTGGGGAAAGATATTTAACTTCAAGGAAAGTACAGTATCCTAAAAAAGATGACTGCTCACAGACTGAGCCTCTTTCTGGAAGATTTGCAACCATTGGCTCTTCCTCCTGGAGTCTGTCACTTGTTCCCACCCCCTGAGTCTGGCAACATGTGCATCTCTGCTTACCATGACTTGTAGATAGCTCATGAACTGCACACACCATTTGGAACTAGATGGCTTTAGATCATACTTGCCAAGTTTTGAAAGTAGGAAAGTGGGAGATATGAGGGTGCAGCGCGCGTAACATTTGCATGACCACGCCCTCTTGTTTCCTGAACCATGCCCCTTCAAAAAGTCACACCCACTCCATCTAACTGTGTAACGACTCTGGAAGAAAGCTAAATTAGGGTTTTGGCGTCACCCACCTTTCCTGGACTGTTGGATAGCCTATTCAGCATCTAGAAGAGCTGGAAGATACCGCCAAACTGTGCCTGAATCTAAACCATTACAATCAATATTTCTACCATACAGTGGTATATACCAGTGTACACAGGCTCTGCAGACGTTTAAGTGGCTACAGTGCAGTAACATCTAGGGACTCAATGGAGACGTCTCCTATGACTGCAATTGTTATTTTTCTATTCTCTTCTCCATCCTGTCCAGACCGCCGTGATGAGTTCTTCCAACCATGATCCGTCCCTGCAAAATTAATCACATAAACATCTTAGAATTCTGTTTTTCTCAACACTTCCCTACCAGTAGCCACTTCTGTACAAACTCGACATGGGGTGATAGGTGGAAAGATTATGGGGCAATAGGTGGATGTGAGAGGACTATGGGGTATAAGGTAGAGAGGTTATGTGGTGATGAGGGGTTGTATTTTGTGTTGTCACTAGGATGCATAACACAATGGTGGGGAATGGTGGGGGAGAGGAGTACAAAGCACTGCTTGCAATCTCTTTGGGGCGGCATAGGACCATCCCCCCGGAGATTGTGCTGTGGCTGTGGTCTGTATCCCCCAGAATCATATTGTGCAGGTTAAACTCCGTACCCCGCACCACCAGAAGATCAGTTGCAGGAATGATCTTCAGGGGATGCAGGAGATGGAGTTTAGTACTGTCATTTTTTTTTAATGTTCTTATATTCATACAGATTTCCCCTTTGAACTATGTCAGACTTATTGGATTATGTTGGACCAGCGTTGGATTGATTTCGTTAATAAAATGGTGAAAGAGGGCTGATGCTGGGGAGTGTTTATTTAAATAAAAGGTTTTTGTGCAATTTATGTGTTTTTGTTTGCCATTTAATTCAAGTTTTAGTAATGGCGGTATCTGACAGACACCTCCCCACTTCTGAGGCGGCTGCAGGCTGTTATTTTTATAGTCGGAAGTGACCAGTGCTAATGGACCTTCTCATTCTGATGGTATCAGGCTGTAGCTGTTGTTTTTACCTTGGCTGGTTACGGAAAATGGAGGGGACCCCACATCTTATTTATTTTTCAAAAAACATTTATTTATTGAGAATCCTAAAGTGGGCACCTCCTGTAATCATTACAGTGGATTCCCAGGTTTAGATTCTCATTAAATAAATTTTCAGAAAAAAAAACGACGTAGTTCCCCCCATTTTCCATAACTAGCCAGGGTAAAACTGACAGCGGCAGCCTGATATTATCAGAATGGGCAGAACCATTGCTACTGGTCTCTTCCCATTCTAAAAATACCAGCCTGCAGCTGCTCCAGAAGCGGACCATCACATTAGAGGTTCTGCTTCTGATGATTACCGGCTCTTCCCAGTACCACTGGTGCGTTGAGTACTGGGGTAATAGTGACATAGGGTTAGTGTCAGCCTTGGGCAACAAGAACTACCGCTGGCTGATACCAAGCCCGGGTGATAGTAATGAAGAGGCGCCTGTCAGACATCTCCACTACTATCACTGGAATTATATGGAAAAAAACACACAAATTAAATGAAAAAAACTATTTATTTAAATAAAGCGCTCTTTATCCATTTTATTTGAAAAAAATAAATCCAAGGTTGATCCGACATAGTCCACTAAATCCGAAGTAGTCCAAATGGGAACCAGTAAAAAAAAGATTATACACATACATATAGGCTGGATAGCTTATTCAGAATCCCGGAAAGCTGCCTCTCCATCTGCACCTGCCTGTGAGCAGCATCTGTGGCTGCCACTGCTCAGTGCCGCTGACCCCTCAGCCGTCCTCCACACCTTGACTGTGACTGCTCACTACTACTTACCGATCCCCGCTCCTGCTGCTTGCTCCCACGCCCGTCCTCGGCTCAGGGTCAGCGGCATTGAGCAGTGGCAGCCACAGACGCTGCTCACAGACAGGTGCAGATGGAGAGGCAGCTGTGGGGAGTTGTGGCTTGTCTGTGTCAGTGTTGTGCAGCGCACTGGTGCGGATGTGGTGCTTCGTGGAGCGTGTGGCTGCAGTGCAATTCTCAAGATGCACCACATTCACACCAATAAAATTCACTACATAACAAAATATTCCCTGAGGACCCCTAGTGGCCACAAAAAAATATGATGGGACAGGTTGATTATACTAAGCGTTTTCTAGTTTTTATTTACTTATCTATTTATTTCTTTTTACCTTTTTTTTATGTGTAACAATTTACTTTATGTGTAACAATTGTTTTGAATGATTTTAAAACTGTTTCTATGTAGAAAGCATCTTGTTTTCATACCATTTGGAATACATGTGTTGACGTGTTGACATTTGCAAACCCTGCAGCCAGGTGCAGACTGGGTGATTGTTACCAGGGGCAGACTGGGCGGTGGTTATTTTGGGTGACATTTCCCAACATGCCAATGCCAGTTTTTTTTGTCTATATTGCGCTAAAACCGCTTTTGACACCATATTTTGGATATAAATGAACTGTCGTACACCAAAACTAGGTGCATTATATGCCAGGACCGACACATTGTAATGTGCCTAAAAACGATGTCCTGTGCATCTCCATAACAAAATGCGCCTATTGAGGCGCATAGCACATCATTACAAGTGTGTATGTGTTAGGCACATTTCACATTTTACAAGTATATGTTAACCTGTCTCTGTAATGCCCTTATCGATTCACATAGAGCACGGAGGCGCATAGTTTATTATTACATGTATATGAAATGCGCCTAACACATACTTGTAAAATGTGAAATGTGCCTAACACATATACACTTGTAATGATGTGCTATGCGCCTCAATAGGCGCATTTTGTTATGGAGGCGCACAACGCATCATTTTTAGGCGCATTTTGTTTACTATGCAAGGTATACCTGACGAGAGATTTTTGATAGGGTCGGATTTTCTGGCGCACTTTACACTTATTTAATGCGCCTAAAAGCTGACGTAGCACCGACAATTTTCGGACATCTCGCCCTGTGTGCATATAAACTAGGTTGTCTCTCATTCATGATATGGAGCTGACGAAGTGTGCTTCAGCAGACGAAACACGTTTTCCTTTTCAAGAAATAAAATCCTGATAACTGAATAAGAGGTTCAGCGCAGTCACTTGGGTTGTCGAACTACGGGAATACAGCGGTAATTCATTGGATATTCCATTACCTGCAATGTCACAAAATAGTGTCTTTACTTCAAATGATTGAAAAAATAATCTCTTTATTCCTACGAGAAAACACAAGATTAATGGTTAATGCTGCTCTTCTCCACCTAAAGGAATATTTGGGAAAAAGACAATAAGTGACATTCCTGGTTATATGAAACTGGTCAAAACATAGAAGTATGGGGGCGTGGTTTGCCATGTAAGAGGCAAGACGCACACTGCAGGAGCTCCTCCGGAGACTATCTCTCTACCATCAATGGGACCGCAGAAATGGGGCAAAAACGTAAAAGAAGACACCTCTGGCTCCTGGGACACCCTCTGATCACCTGGAGCTGTTCATCTCAAACTTATTCGCCCCCGTACAACAAATGGAGGAAGACAATCCTCCTTCCCGCGCTCAGGAGCAGCCAGCGCCATCTTGCAATTCAGCGCAGGGAACAAGCCGTGATCCTCCTCAGCCTGCAACAACAACACGGCCAGCTCAGACCCTGCAGCTTTCCCCATCGGGCGGCTTACTTACCCGATCGAGCCCTGCCTTATCGGATGCTCTCCGAAGTCCGGAGGATGCCGCAGCAGATGCACCAGCCTCACGAAGATCCCGGCACGGAGCCCTGGCATGAGAACCAAATGGCGGCGTGACCCATCCGCAACGGAGCGGCGACGATGCTACCAGGTCAGTGTGGGATGGGATCCCGGCACTCTTCCCCTGCCGCTATGCCGACTCCTGGACCCACCATGATGCTGGAGTTTGGATCGACTCTGCAGGGGGCCACAAGGATGGATGAAGCGGCCCGGCCTCTTCCTTGCTCCTCTCCGCTCACACTGCAGAAGGAGCCCGGAGCACATGTTCCCCTGAACATTTCATCTAACTGGGCAGTGGAGGGCCCGCAGGAGGTCGAGGATACACCCGTGGACATGTCTCCCACACCACAGTCTGCTGAGGAATGGAGAGACCAGTCCTGGTCATGTGCTGCCGGGCGCCATTCCTCGTCTCTGGATCCATCTCAGACACCATTGCCCACCATTGGGGAACCCTTGGAGATCCTGAAAGCATAATCCATCTGCCCCCCTACCGCCTGTAGGAGACCCTTCAGCAGGTGTTGACCGACATCGACTTTTGTCAAGGGGCGAAAATAGCACTGCTCTGGGGAATCCCACTAAGGACAATGGACTCTTCGGTCCCCATTCCCAGCCCCACTGAACAGGACAGTTCATGGACCAAGGGTCGTTGCGGGGAACCTGCCGCGGCATGGGGCAATGGCGGGGCTCCGAGGGGAGGGGGTGCTTGCTCACACTCCACACCCATTAACAGCAGGGGCCCCCCTGTTGCCCTGACCCCGTAGGGTTTCCCGCGCCCCGATGAGCGATCACTTGAATGACGACGCTCCATGGACATCCCGCTCTAATTCACCCACATGGGGTTGTAGTCCCCCGCAACAAACCGATGGATCCGAGCCTATACTTCCCTCTTCTCACAGACCTGGGGGGATGCCTCCATCTCAGATTCCAGGCCTTTTGCCACCTGAGGACGCGGCTCATACCCTAGAAGCACACCCAGAGCTGAGTGCCCTACTCTCCTTTTTGCCATCCAAACAAGACCTGCATCTTCTAGCCCAGGACTTGAGGTAGTCCTGGAGACAAGATCTATACCTGGTTCAAGCCAACGTGGCAGATCTCCAAGCCAGAGTCCATCAGGTTAAAAAAGCTCAAGATTCGACTTCAGCTCTCATTTCTGCTATCCAGTCCTCTCAAAGGGAGCAGAACTTGCAACAGCTCCAACTCACCACCCACCTGGACGATTTGGAGAACCGCAGTCGCCGGAACAACGTGAGGCTGCGAGGTCTTCTGGAGTCTGTCAAGCAGGGCGACCTTATTCCCACCTTAACAATGCTGTTTAACTGAATCCTTGGACGACTGGAGGAGACCTCCATTGAATTCGACAGAGCCCACGGAGCGTTACGCCCGCAAAGTACAGACCCCGCACGCCCGTGGGACGTTATATGCAGGATCCATCACATCACCTTTAAAGAAGAGATCATGCATAAGGCCCGTCAGATGCAGCAAGTTGATTTAGAAGGGTCCCAGCTGGGTCTATTCCCAGATCTATCGCGCTGCACCCTTCGTATAAGAGCAGCACTCAAACCCCTTCTGTCGGCCCTTAAGTCTAAAGATATTCCATACAAATGGGGGTTTCCTTTCTCGCTCCAAGTCAAGCATCTGGACAAAATGCTCATCTTCCGCTCCATGGAGGATCTCCCACTTTTCGTTGCTACCCTGGGTCTACCGGAGGTGAAACTCCCAGATTGGCCAGCGGCAACGTCCATGAGCCCTGCAACCCCAACTGTTGAGTAACCAGCGGCTAACTGGTCGCTTTGCAGCCCCAGAGGTGCCGCCGAGACAGCGTGGACAGTCAACCACCGAAGGCGAGACTGCATCGCTGAAGAGCCCACACCCCATTTTCTTGAACCCAGCTCAGTTCCTTATTTTTTGTTAGACTTTTTTGCTGGAACATTTGTTTCTTTGCTGGACATGCTGGTTAGCCTGCTAACAGTGACCCTCTAGATGATTGCTCTGACCCGCAGTCTGAGTCCATATGGACTTAACCCTCTGTCCTCTTTTAGTTTGCTTGGAACTCTGTCCTATGAGGCTTGTGTTAGGTCCCCGGCGACTACCAGGGAATGGATGGTCCCCTGACGCCTTCTTTTGTGGCCCTCTGGCATGTCCCATGGCCATGTGTAACTTTCCAGTTCCACTGGCCCTACACACTCATCCTTGGCCTTGGTGGGCTTGCCCTGGTCGGGACGCCCCTACCAGCGCTCTGCTCTCACACGTCTCCGGAGGCTTTTACACTGCAGACCTTCAGCGGTGTAGCAACTTTCCCAATTTTCTTGTTTTATCTGCTACCTGCTTCTATTTAATTTCCCGCTTTTCTCGTGGCGGGTCCCCCATTTAGATTGGCCCTTTGGGATTGCCAAATGGCTGCTGCAGTTAATATCTGCCTGTATTAGTTACCCGGCCTCTTTTAGTTAGGCCTTTTCTTTTGATTGTTTACTGTTTATTGATTGTTTTCTTTTGGCTCGACGGCTGGTGAACCGGGGTACTGCGTCCCATGGCACTTGGGGGTGCTTTCTCTTACTTACCTATTAGATATCCACATGGCAAGTATACACCTTATGTCCCTTAATGTTAAGGGATTTAACTCCCCTGAAAAAAGGTCGCAAACCCTATATCACCTTCATAAACAGAAGACACACATTGTTTTCTTCCAAGAAACCCACCTTCTTTCCTTGCATATCCAGTCCTATCACAATAGGTACTTCCCTGTCTGGTGCCATAATAGCCATGTCTCGTCTAAAGTCCGGGGGGGGGGGCCACCTTTGTTCATAAGTCGCTCCCTGCCACGATCCTGGACCCATCCTGGGATGAAGACGCTAGAGCCCTATTTGTTAAAATTAACCTCCAGGGCAAAGTTTATACGCTGGCTAATGTATATGCTCCCAACACAGGCCAATTGACCTTTCTGAACAGGACGCTGGATGCCCTACTCAGCTTCGCTCAGGGACAAATTGTGCTGGGGGGACCTGAATCTGGACTTAAACCCACTTGTGGACACTTCTGTTGGGTGTTCTTCAGTGTCTTATCACAACCTTAATAGAATTAAGAAGTTGCTTCACGACATGCAGTTGGTGGATGTGTGGAGATTGCTTCATCCATACTGTACTTTCTACTTCTTCCCCCCACAACTCCTACATGCGTGGTGTCAGCCTTGTGGGAAATGCCCTCCACTCTGACCATGCCCCTGTCCTCTGCGATTTGGCACTTCCACACTACCACAGACCGACTTTCTTGTGGAAATTAAATGACCCGCTCTGCATGTCGGACCTCAACGCTCAATAGATATATTCCTCTCTGCCCATGCCTCCGATCCGACTCCCCCGCAAATCCAATGGGGGGCGCTAACATGCTCTCTCAGAGGAGTATTAGTTAAGCATGGTGCATGCCACAAGAGAGAGGCAGTGGCCAAACTTCAATCTCTCTTGACGCCTCTCGCTTCCATGGAGGCCATTCATAAAGCTTCGGGACTGGAGTCGGACTTGAGAGCGATCGTCCAAACACGACACAACATCCTCCAGATTATGGAGCACAGGCATAAAAGGTATCGGCAAATGTGTGCTAGTTCCTTTTACACCTGGTGTAACAAACCGGGCAAGTTCCTAGCCTGCGCGCTCCGGGACAAAAGGGCAGCGCTTTACGTTCCTTCTATCAAAACCTCGGAGGGAAGAGTGGTTCATCTCACGGAGGATATATTGAAGGTCTTCTACGACTATTACTCCAGGCTGTATAACCTCCCCCACTCCGATGTCTCTAGATTTTTACTCCACGGCTACTTAGCCCGGACGGCACTCCCCCCTCCCTGCTGAGTCTCTCGCCTCTCTGGAGGAACCCTTCTCTGAGGATGAGCTGTTGGTGGATAGACATTCTCTTCCTCATGGCAAGAGCCCGGGTCCGGATGGTTACACGGCTCTGTTCTAAAGGCCGAACTATCTGACCCCTTGCTCTGGGCGTTCAATGAAGCCTCCACGAGCCCACATTGTGGTGATCCTAAAGGAGGGCAAGGATCCATCACAATGCCAGAATTACCGTCCTATATCTCTAATTCATACGGACGCGAAAATCTTCACCAAATTATTGGCAAATAGACTTCCGGATCACGTGTGCTTTGTCCCCTCCAGGGAGGCGAGAGACAATACGCTCAAAACCTTTTCCCTAATACATTATATCCGCTCCCGAAGCTTCAGTGCCTTCTCCTGTCACTTGATGCGGAGAAGGCCTTTGATAGGGTTTCAAGGCCCTTCCTGAGTGGGGTGCTGGAATCGTTGGGCTTGGGCCCGGTGATATGTGGCAGGGTAATGGCCTTATATGTTTCCTCCCAGGCCCAGGTTAGGGTAAACCTGATTTTGTCCACTCCCCTGACGATTGGCAGTTGCACCAGACAGGGATGTCCTCTCTCCCCCATCCTCTATATCCTGGCCATGGAACACCTGCTGCAGGCGCTGCACAGTGACCCTCGACTACAGGGGGTTCGTGTCGGCTTTTGCCGATGATTTGTTCCTCTACCTAAGGGATCCTCTCTCCCGGCAGCATTGGGGGTAATCGGTGAATACAGCTTTTATAACAACCATAAAATAAATATGAGAAAGAGCTCTGCCCTGAGTTTTCATATCCCCCAAAGTGTCTTGTCTACCATGAAGGCTACCTTTTCCCTCGCTTGGGAAGACTCCTCATTTAGGTATCTCGGGGTCCGCATACCCTCAAACCTAGACACAATCTTTGATTTGAACTTTACCCCCTGTGTTCCAAAATTAAACAAGATCTTCAAAATGGGACAAAAACGATTTTTCTTGGATAGGTCGCATAAACATCTTAACTCCTTAAGGACGAGGCGTTTTTTTTTTGGTGACACGTTTGTTTTTCCCTCCTCGCCTTCTGAAAGCCATAACTTTTTTATTTTTCCACCTACATAGACACATGAGGGCTTTTATTTTGCGGGACAAGATGTACTTTGTAATGGTGTTATTCACTATACTATAGACTATACTGGGAAACCGCCAAAAAATTCCAAGTGGGACAAATTGTGAAAAAAAATGTATTTTCGCCATGTTTGCGGGGGGTTTTGCTTTTACGGCGTTCAATCTTCGGTAAATATAATGTGTTATCTGTATTCTACAGGTTGTTATGCATCCGGCAATACCAAACATTTTCTATTTTTTTAAATTTGCCACGGCGCCATTTTGTGCGGACAAAAAACTTTTTTGTACTAACACCGTCAGTGAGGGGGCATTTTTTGCGGGCTGAAGTGTACTTGTTATCGCTAGCAGTTTGGAATGCATGCGACTTTTTTGATCATTTTTATTCCATTTTTTGAGTGACGGTTAAAATGGCCAAAAAAATGCAATTTTGGCGTTTGGAATTTTTTTTCTTCTACGGTGTTCGGCGTTACGGGATAAATGATGGTATATTTTAGTCCCCCTATGGTGCTTGACCACTAGGGGGGCGCGATTGTTAATACAACCTAATGCATTGCATAGGCAATGCATTAGGGTGTACAAAGATGGCAGTCCCCACTTCCTGTCTGCGGACGGATGTGGGGCAAATCGGCCAGGGTAAGTGACGGGAGCCTTCACAAGGCTCCCCACCACCATGCCCAGTCGTCGGATCGCGCAGCATAGCTATGCCGTTGCCGATGACCGTAACGATCGGTGCGTGGCACCGATCGGCGTTCATTCAGACGCCGCGGCCATCTTTGCCGCAGTGTCTGAGGGTTAAACAGCGCCAGTGGCGAGCCACCACGGCGCTTGTTTCTGCCGGGTGTTAGCGGCGATTTTGCCGCTACACCCGGCGGCTGTGCGGGGGGTTCGCGGACGATCCCCTTCGAAAGCCCCTAGCGGCCTGGAGTAAATTATAGCCCAAGGTCGTTAAGGGTTAAAGTTGAATGTCCCTCCCTGGGTTATTATACCTTCTCCAAGCGATCCCCATTCAACTCCCCAGGTTCTCACCAGGGGTGCATAGTCTAATTTGCAAAATCACAGGATTCACAGTTCAGAACCCCCCTGCCTCAGTACTCTTGTTTGACATCCCATTGCCCATCGCCTTCCTTAAATCACACCTCCTTGTCTTCTTACTTCTGGCGGCTAAAATTGTCATCCCTAGACTTTGGCTATCCACCACAGGCCCCTCTATAACGGATTGGCTACGTGAGGTCCATGCTCTCCAGTGGCTAAAGGAATTTAGGACAGATTCCTCATTGCGCTATAACCAATATCTGCATTGGATCTCATTCTGTGATTCGAACCACTATTTAACCTGCTCGTAAGTGGCAGTCGCTGAGGGTGGTGGGGGCGAGTATGTGGGACGGCAGGGGAGAGGTGGAGTACCATGGATGTGGCCATTCACTGATCTCTCTCGTCTATATCCCTATGATGGAGGTACGGTGTTGCTCTAATTGGTGAGACAGCCGTTGGGTTTTTGTTTCTACCTGTTAGTGGCTGTTTCACTTCCGCTTGCTGTATTACTGCTGTGGTCTTTACATTGAGTGTTTTCTCAATACCTGTTATTGCCCGCCTAAGGGTACACTCTTAATATATGGAACATACATGGGAGTGGATGGGTGCGTGGGGGGGGGGGGACACCTTCCCATCCTGGGAGAGGCGGCCCTCACACTGGACACGGGACTACTCGTGAGCGCCAAACAACCACTTTTGCCTTGAGTCACTTAGGTTGAAAACTTGTTTGTCATTGTTTGTATGCTCCTTCCTGGTTCCGAACCATCCCTTCTCTTTCTTTTCCCTCCTCCCTGCTCCTCTCCTTTGATTCTATCATTACTGCACATGAATGTACATGTTTGCTGGTTTTGAACACACAGGAAACAAGAAGTTAATTTATTTTACTACAATTGTGCCGTACGACTGTTGCAATATCTAACCTCTATGTAGTGCTTGACCTTGTATTTGTTATTGATTCCTTTAAAAAAAGCTTATTTTCAATCAGAAAAAATAGAAATATATCAACATGTTAAAACTTTGTGCATAATACCCAAGTGATTTATTTGTTTATATTATAAATGAGCTCTTTAATCTGCCTCGTGATATATTTTTAAAAATGGTGGAAAGGGTTTATTCAGACTCACCCTACTTGGTTTCACGGTAGAGTTGCGGAGATCCGGGAGCCAGTCTCCTGCTGCATACAGGTAAAGTAAGACTATTTGCTATACAGCAACTTGTAAGTTTTCTTTGATTCTTTTTAAAAACTTGGTAGCTTTATTAAATCACTTTAAAGTCCATTTTCGGGATGGTCAGACTTTACAACAATTCAGCAAACGTTCCACGACGCGTTTCGTGAGGCGTTGTCCCTCTATTATGGTTGTGATGTCAGAGTTACCTCATTCTCCTTTTATATAGTGTGGAAATAATACAAATAATGATATTAAATAATATATACGAAAACAATAAAACCTTTTTATATTTGGTGAAGATCTGTGTGATTGCTGCTCGTTAATGGCTAGAAGCTTCAGTAGTGAAACATGATGTCATGGGCCTTAGGTAATCTAATGGGAATTCTAGATGGCTTTAGGCGGCGGAATATCCACCATGCTTCACGGGGATAGAAGGTGTTTTCGTTATTATTAGAATCCCTACTCCACTCTGTCTGGCTCTATTGTATCCTACCTCAATTGTAAGACGTTGAGGTCACATGTTGTGCTAGGTAATCTCCGCGTCATGGATTCAATAAAGAGATGGGACGTTGAAGCCCTATAGAGGATCATTAGCTTGTATGAGAGAGTTCTTTTTATATTCATCGAGAGATGTCACGCGAAATTGTCCTTGATCAGATTTTAAATTTTTATGGATTAACTACAGACCCACATATTGTAGTTTACAGAAGGGAAACAATTGTAATTAAATATATTACGTTTTCTTGTATTGCTATAGATTGGCATACTCGTCAAAATTTTAAATTCTTTCCCCTGTCTGTTGATCAAATTAGCTCGGAAAACTCCATTTGTGCATTGTGCATATTTGCATGTTGTGCTACCCTTTGTCGTCCACAGCGGGGAAAGAAATAACCTTTGGTGTTCCACCAATTTTGGCTTGTGGCCCTATGTTTGTTTTAAAAAGGGGCTTGGAGACAGTAATTCCCTAGTGTGGGGCACTTTTTGAAAAAAGAACCTGATATTTTAAAAGGGTTTCTCCATGTTTTCTTGTCGATGTAAAAATGGAAGATTATTTTTAATAATTCTAACAATTTTGTTATATTGTGCACTATAAGTTGTGCTGCAAAACTATATTTTTCTTATTTGTTTCTGTTGTTCTTTCTTGCTGGCCTCAATAGGTCTTCTCTTTTAATTTTGGACCTTTTTTTTATGGGCCTGGTTTTAAAGATCTTTCAGTATAGACTCTCTGTCTCAATCTTTTTGATCACTTTCATCTTGTTGTTCTTCCAATTATTTCTTTAGTGGAAGAATTACGTTTTAGGGCGAATTACTCGCCATATGGGATATGTTAATTATGTGTTTTGGTATGTAGGGAGGTCTACTTTTAAAATTGTGTTTTTTGAATGATTTTCCTATACGGAGTCACTAGAATTTGAATATACTCTGTGCTGTGAGTATCATTCTAAAGAAAGCCATAGTGTCTGTGTGCCATTGTGATGTGAATTTTAGTTGGTAGGGCATTATGATTTATATATTATAAAAAAGCATTCCACGATGGTTTCGCCCTTACCATCCCACAAAAAAACCAGGAGGGAGGTCATCCAATGTACCTCCCATACCACCTGTTGGGGGAGGGGGAAAAGGGGACAACCACCGCAAGTTTAAATATTCCTCCATCCCATGCAACATCATGTATATGTTCGCGAGTGCTGGGGAGGCATTTGGCTCCCATGACGCACCTCTTTTTTTTGGAGATTATATTTCCCCCATCAAACGAAAAATAGTTGTTATTTTTAACAAATATTTCTATGCACATAACTATGAACTCAGTTTAATGTAATCTGCATCCGGGGATATGGTTCCTCAAAAAAATTTCGTCCAAATTAAAACTGATCTATTGTGTGGGGTGGTGGGATAAAGTCCCACCACATCACCCGATAGCATTGAAAAACTTTTTTACCATTTAAATTTGGTCAGTTGCTGACACTAAACTTTTTTCGTACAAGTTATGTTTCAAGGTGTATAATCCACGAGGGGCGTGTAGCAGAGTGTCTATTCCAATTACACATTGTTTTCAGTAAAGGATCCAATGCCGCTTACTATTAGGCCTCGTTCACACGGCTTATTTCAGAAAATATTTACAACCGGATTGCCCCGAAGACTCGTTGCAAGGTACGGTCTGAAAATCAGTTGGAAAATCCGTTGCAAATCAAGTGTGCTCACCTAAGTGTAGTTCCGATTTGATAACTGATTTTTGGCCACGACGGATTCACCTTCTCCAATACATTCGAACGGTGGTTGGAAGATCAGAGACCGTAAAGATTTAATTGACGCGCCTTTGTGAATTGTTTTACCGTCCGGATTTTGTCGTCGTCAATACGCAGTAGGCGGCAAATTTTTTTTTGTTTTGGTTAAGTTTCCGGAATCGGAACTAAGGTCGTTTCGCAGATCCATTAGAGGAAAGAATCTAAAGAATTTAACCACCACAAGCTTTGTGAACGACGAGCGTATTTTCTATTTGAAATCAATAGATAATAGTGACTGTGTCTTATTTTGGACGGATTTGACGACGGATTGACGATCGTCTATCAGTCGGCACAATACGCGGCGAATAAGCGTTGTGTACGTGGGCTTACTCTTAATGGTGGTTGGAAATATCTCCTTATGTATTTTAGGGTGGGAATGCAGAATTCAGGGTGATTGTGTATGTACATATAATTATTCGTAACTCCTGGGTAATAGCGCCGTATTTATACCTTCATCTAATATGAGATCCTTTGCGTAATAGTTTGTTGGATTTTCTCTCCCTGTGGTCAGCTATTTAAATCGAGAGTAAGTCTGTAGAATCAGATAGTATAAAAGTCATTTCTGTGTAAATTTTCTTAGTAATAGTAAACCTGCATTGCATTTACTACTACCCCTCCTCCTTTATCCACTGGGTCTTACAAGTAGAGATCCGTGTTATTCGGAAGGTTGTTGTTAGTGCTGTTGTTCTTTCTTATTAATGAGAAAAATTATATTTATTTGTTTGATAATGTGTGTGTCGCTTAGTAGTAGAGTGCTTCCCTCCGTAGCCTATACAGTGAGGAGTTAGTGAGATAGCAGAGATCTTTTTTCCACGTTTCTAGTGAGTGAAAAGAAGAACAATCGTCCTGTCGGGGGTCTAGTATTGTCTCGAGATGGTGGTGTGGCGTGTGTATACTAATAGATCTACTGCCATTACTTCTTTTGAAAAGACTGGACCATGGTCTGGTATTTGTATGGGCAGTCTCAGCGCCTTGTCCTCGACACTTGTCCTCCGTGGCATAGCCTTCTAATGACGCAGTTCCCAGAAAGTTACAGAGTTTGTATTACTAGGTCAGTCTGGATATTGGAGAGGTGCTGCATTTTGTTGTGGGCATTAAGAGATTGTCTTTGTTTAGAGGGATTTTCGTAGTATATAATCCATATTATTAGACTGTACATCTTCCTGGAAAAAATTGGTTTTTGATGGTTAGAAGTCTGGCAGAACTTTGTTGACGATCAAGTAGTGGTTTGAAAAGGTCAAAATTAGCAGCGGTACATATCCCAAACCTCTTGATTGTAATGAGTATTTGGTGTGTGGTATGAATGTAGCTTGATAGTGTTGATAACTGGGTTTCCCATTATCTCCGTCTCCGGGTAGTCCTGGAGTTGTTTCCTATGTTTTCTCCCACCTCTCCGGCCCCCGTTTTTTTTTTTGTCTTTGTTATTTCTTCTTTCTTGTGGATATTGTTTCTGTTTTGTATTGTAATCTTCTACTTGGCTGTCAGATATATCTGAGGTATCTTCCGATGTTGACGGATATGTGCGTTTGCCAGTAATTCAAGTCTGCAAAATGGGATATCATAGCTCTTTATTCTCGAAGAATTTCTCTAATGGTAGGTTCCTTTTTTTTTAATAATTAGATTGAGGTTTCTTTTCATAGGGAAGCCAAGTGTATTACAATGTTTCTTTCGTAATCTTGCGTCTCACGGTATTGAATGAAAGTTTTCTTATTCTTTTATTGCATGATTTTGTTCTCAGTTTTTCCAAATTAATATTAACTTTTTACTCTATGCCATTATATGTAGATAGTGGTTTATAGGATTCAAGTAAAGTTTTTACTGCTGCAATTTCCTCATTCGTATGTTGCAGCATGTTTCCTTGTGATTGAACCAATAATGCCATTAGCTTTAGAGAACAGTCATTCAATATGTTTTGCCATTCTTTTTCAAAGCTTTCACCATAATGTGTTTGCAGTGTTTTTTTTAGACGCGGAACTAGCAACTCTCTCCAGGATTCTCATGCTTTTTTTCAATGTAGGTTTTGTTAGGTGGTTTGCTCCCACCACAGTTTTACTCACTTTGGTGGTAATTTTCTCCCAACCTTAGTTCCCGATGCCGATCGCGAGACTTGTTTGAGCTCACTTTCTTCAGAAGAGATGGGAGGCTTTGTGCACATTAGCCACAGAGAAGAGATTTGTTGCGGCGTGTTCTGCCGCGCCCTTACTAGACATTAACATGGAGCCTAACAGTTCTATGATAATCTGGTTGTCTGTCATGTGAACTTGACATTAGTTAAAGGTTTTGCTAAATAGCTACGTAATTCGTCGCCAACGATTAATTACAATTATTGATCAATCTACTTCGTTATGTAGGGAGAGCTAACGGACAAATCCAGAACAACTCCAGAGTCGCCAAACAGTAAAAATGATCGAAAGGATTAGTTCAGATCCCTACTGTACGCGGTAGGCTCGATGAGGTAGTGGTGAGATACGGATCAGTCTCCGCTGCATACAGGCGCAAAGAAAGGGACGTATTTGCACTCCAGCAACTTGTAAGTTCTTTTCCGATGATCCTTTAAAACTTGTAAGAGTGCATATGCTAATAATACTCTTACTAAAGAGCATTCGTTCCGTGCTATGGTCAGACATCTAACAATTCAGCAAACGTTCCACCGAGGCGTTTCGGTAGGCGTTTAGTGTCCCTATATTCATGGTGTGATGTCAGAGTTAAGCTTCATTATCCTTTATAGCTACGTGTTGGAAAATAATACAATAAGTGCCGATTTATATAAATATATGATCGAAACAATAAAAACCTTCTTATATTGGTAAGATCGTTTGTGATTGCTGCTGTTAATGGCTAGTGGCTTCAGTAGTGGAAACATGATGTCATGGCGCTTATTTTAATCCTAATGGAATTCTAGTGTTTAGGCGGTATATCCCACCATGCTTCACGGGATAGAAGTTTTTTTCATATATTACCTCCTCTTTCTGGTCTAAGTAGCGATACCTCAAAATTACGATGCAGGGTAAAATGTGCTAGTATCTCCCGCAGTCCCATGACTCATTCATTAAAGATGAGCGGTGAAAATAGAAGCCATAGGAGAAGCATTATTGCTATAGGATTTACTTTTATAGTATCAGAGAGATGTGTGTGCTAAAATTCTCGAAGTGTTGTTTTAACATATTTTGTTATTACAGACCCACACATATTGTACGTGTCTGCTTCATATAGGAATATGTCGTAATTAAATATATTACCGTTAGTGTCTGATATTGCTATATTGGCATACGTCAAATCTCGCGCGCTAAATTTTTGCCCTAGAGTAGCCTAATGAGAGACTAAAGAACTCTCCATTTGTGCATTGTGCATTATTTGCATGTTGGTGCACCTTTGTCATCCACAGCGGAAAAAACCTTGGTGTTCACCAATTTTGCTGTGGCCTCTCGTTGTTGTTTGAAAATAGGCTTGGAGACAGTTAAAATTCCTAGTGAGTGGGGCCCTTTTTTGAATAATGAAGGATATTTTAAAGTTTTCTCGCATGTTTTTTATCGATGGTAAAAAAAATGGGAAGATTTATTGCTTTATAGATTCGTCTACAATTTTGTTTATTGTGCACTTATAAGTTGGTGCTGAAATACTTATTTTCTTTTGTTCTCGATTTCTGGTTGGTCTTTCTTCTCGGCTCAATAGGTCTTCTCTTTAATTGGACACTTTGTTGGTATTGGCGGTGGTTCTAAAGATCCTTTTCTGGTATAAGCTCTCTTCTTGGCTCAGTTCTTTTGTTGATCACTTTTTCTTGTCGTGTTCTTCAAATATATTTCTTTAGTGGACTGATGTTATCGTTGTGTCGTCTGAGACGTTTGTGGGCTTCTGTAGAGCGCAAAAAGATTTATAAACTCGAATGTTTGCAGGATCTCTCCTATCTGATATATAAAGAAAAGAGAACGCCTGCTATAGTATATGATCTCATATGGCTCTTTCATCTCTGCCACTTTACGCAGATATGTCCAATGCAGGGAGAGGCTAGCACATTACGGCAATGTAATTGACTGGTAGCATTACATGCTCGACCTCAGATGAAGCACAGGTGATATCGGGTAGATAGTATACGAAAAAAAAACTTCTATCCCGTTGTGTAGCATGGTGGATATTTCAGCCTAAACACTAGATATTCCATTAGGATTAAATAAGCGCCATGACATCATGTTTCACTACTGATGCTTTAGCCATTAACAGAGCATGCACACGTTCTTACCAATAGTAAAAGGTTTTTAATTTGTTGGTATATATTTTTGTAATATGCAGTCTATATTGTATTATTTCCAACATATATAAGTGGAAAATGACGATGTAATTTCTGATGACATGTCCACACCATGAATAAGGGACAGCCATCCCGAAAAGCGTCTGGGTGGAACGTTTGCTTGAATTGTTAATGTGTCGGCACCATCCGAAAAGTGGACTGTTTAAAGTGTGTGTATTTAATTAAAGATACACAAGAGTTTTTATACTGAAGACCAATAAGAAATCTTTCAAGTTGCTGGTGCAGAAAGGAGATGCAAAGTTGTTCTGTGTCTTTAACCCTGGATTTTATTCTTAACTTAAACCCAAATTTATAGAGGAATTGTCCGTTTCTAAATACCACATCAGATAGGGTCACTTGTTACTCTTTATTGGCATACTCCAGAATATTGACTTACATTCTATATATGTATAATGAAAACTACAAGCATACATGAATAGATCCTGTATATACCAAACATCATCTGCAGAATGTTACTTGTAAAGACAAAAACATGTCGGTTACACACAAATATAGACTTCCAATACTCTAGTCAAATGATCCCAGTAAAGAGATAGATAATACGTGATGACATAGGTAGAAAGTTATCAATACACCAACATACACAGAAAAGAACGCATTGAAGACTAACAGAGTCTCGCGTGCTACTGTACTCCTTTTCTCCCTGTCCCCTCCCTTGTCTGAAACCCATCAGCTGCTGTCTGGTAGAATACAGATCATGAAGCTATGAAACAGGGCAGGAAAAACAAGAAGGATTTTTAGTTTTATCAGCTATTAAGGTACACTGAATATTCATTTCACATTATATTGTACCTTCACAAAACACTTACAGCGATACCCTTTCAAAATTATAGATACAGAGGGCTTGTTCCTGATTATTTTTAATCAAATGTAACTGTATCAGATTTTCAGATTTTCCCATGACTTGCGCTACTTCCAAAAGTTCCAATGTTCTTAAACACTAAAATTTACCAACTGTTTTAGCTGCCATAAGGGATGGATTGTTACGAGCAATCCGCTTTTCGATCCGTTTTACGGATCTAGTTGTTTTTACCACTGAAAACTACATGCACGAAAGTGGCATGCGCGCATCAACGCATCAGCTTATGCTGTTTTGGATCCGTTTTCTATGCTTGTCTCATGAATTTTACGGATCCATTTTGCGGATTCATTTTCAGATCTACTCTCATTTGACTGTCTCCAGTCGTCTTCTCTCTCTCCTAAGTCGTCACTCCAGGGAGCATGATGAACACAGTCAGCTCATCGGTGCCCTGTGCGCTTCCAGAGCCTTGGAGAGTGATACACTAAGGTGCAGCTCCCCTGGGCGTGGTGGGGTGACCGATGTGACAGAGGAACACTGGGTCCCTCAGCTCGGCACGCGGTGTTTTTGGGGCGAGCGGAAACAACGGAGTCATTCAGCGCGGACACGGGTGCCGAGCAGGAACACGGTTGCAGATCGGGGGTGGTTATGGCGCGCCGAAGTAAGGACATCAGTACAGTGTCGGGAGGCGGATACCGATGCAGCGTGAACCGGTTCTAGCCGACTGAGGCTTACTGGGTGTTGCCGGAGCAGGGATCACGGTAAGCTCGGCGGTACCGAGCAGGATCAGGTCAGCTCGGCCGGTTTGTCCGAGCTGGAACACGGTCAGCTCGAGACGGAGTGCATGTACAGGAACAAGGTCAGGCTCCACCTCGCCAATCCAGAGGACGCCCATCGCGTCACCTAGTCTAGCCGAAGTTCGCTGGCCACCTCATAACCCGCTAGTCTGCCCAGCTGCGGCTATTCAGCATGTTAAAGCGGTATCACGCAATTTCTCTGCTGCGCTTTGGGATCGCTGTTCCACATCGCGAAAAGCGGATCCAGTTGTTGTTGTCCCATTGGGGGATTTCTGTTGCAATGATAGCACGCAAAAACAACGATATGACATGTAATTTCTATGTATGGATCCGACGATAAACGCAAGAAGAGGGAAAGGCTCCTCAAAAGCGCATCGGGCGGCCTACTAGTGAGAACAGCGATGCGCTTTTGTCACTGAAAGCTAAGGAAATCACATGACCATTGTTGGATCTGTTTTACGGATCCGTAAAAACGGATCCAGTTAGAATGGATCAGCAGAAAGTGATCGTTGACCCAATCAGGTGGATACAAGCTCCTAAGAGGTGCGTGTCGCTGACACACGGATGCATTTTTTGAGATTTTTTTTTTGGAGCGTTTTTGATGGTAGTTGATTCAAATGCGGCGTGTTTTGTAGTTGTGCAGGAAGGCACGGCAATTAATGCGTGTACATTGATGCACAAAAAACGCGACCAGATAGCAAAATCAGGCCAACCACAGGTTAATTCAGCTATTTTACCGCGAAATTGACCAGCGAGTTTCTGAAGCATCGGCGTATTTTTTGTGCAAATCAATGTACATTCATTAATTGCTCTGGTGCCTTCCTGCACAAAAACGCATTGAAAAAACGCATCAAAAACGCACCAAAAACACACCGTGTGAAAGCACCCTAACACGACTCACTTCCAATATAGCTCTGTCGACTAGGTCTGGCTCACTTATGGCATTTAACAACCTAATAGGTTAAATAGCTATATTGTATGGTGTCGTCACACCACAGTTAATTCCTCCAATAGTCTCCACCCTTCTGGACCATTCAGGCAATTGACTTTTTATTTTTGTATACATCACACAATTAGTTACATAATACAGAAAAGGAATGGGTAGCTCTCGCATGGTTCGTCTCTGTATCATTGCTTGGAATCCATTGGGAATAGTCATGGAAAAATAGTATTCGGACGTATACCACAGTGCGAGCCATGAATAATCAATATACTCGTAGGAGTCGTTTTAGGATCATGTTTGCTCCCAGCGCGTTATCGTGAGGAACCTATACAATTTATATGTTTTCTTTTGGTTGTGGTGGACATACGCAGCTGTATAGGGAGACATATAAGTGACGGGGCATGCAGCCAGGTATTTCTGGTGTGCTTTCAGCCCTCATACTGTCGCAGCCCTGTTCTCTAGATGTATGAGCAGACGCACTCTGAAAATAGGTACATTTAGCGGTGCCCGTGGCACTGTAGTACGGCCCAAGTAGAAACCCCTTCCCAGTTCCAAACACCGGTGGGGCGCCGTTGCAGCTCTTGAGGGAGTGTCGCACTAATCGCAGATCATGTATGATCTACACATTTATGACAGGAGGACGGCAAAACTAGGGCGATTACTGCTGGAACAACCGAACCAAGTTAAACGTGGTGTGCTGAGCCTGAGTTGTCGTAAGTGGAAATGGAAACTTCAATGCGCCTATTCGTGATGATCTACAGAAGAACAGGTTCATACATTCTACCCTACTAATGCACGCGATATAACTGAGGTGTGGGCGCCAAAGCTCATACATGTCGCCCATAAAGTGTATGTGACCATGTAATAGAGTTAACATAGTGCCAAAGAGACTAAACATTGGCCTCTGCTCCTGTATACTTCAGGATATGTTTTTCATCGTACCTCAACAGATACCTGTATTGCAATCCTGAAACATGATGGGAACAGGATATAAAGTCTCCAGCACCAGCTACCACATCCACTGTAGTGAGAGCAAAGTATAGAGCTCACTGCTCCGGAGTCTGGTATGGCAATTACCCACTCATGGGTGCCCAAATACCTGCGCGGCTACTGCTCTTATGAGTAATAGATTTTTCTTTTATTTTCGAGTATTTGTCTTTCTCTTTATCCACTGTAGTGGAACACGTTTGTTGTGTTTAATTCTTCTGTCTCTTTTGGAGAGCCCAATATTTAGGCGTTTTCAGCAGGCAGTATACAATAAGTCAATAGCGTTTTTGCTGTGAAGACACTGAAATATTGGACCCTCCAAAAGAGAAAGAAGAATTAAATACAACAAACCAGTTCATTACAGCGGATATGGTAGCCTAATGCTATGAAAACTGTCTAGTTCTAAGACGTTCTTTGTTGCCCATAGCAATCAATCAGAGCTCCGCTTTCATTTTATACAGTGCTCTGGAAAAATTAAAGGGGGCTCTGATTGGTTGCTATGGGTAACAAAGAAAGTCTTCAAACTAGACAGTTTTCGCACATGTTCCCCTTTATTTTTATTGCTTTAGAAATTTTGGACCGATTATTATGACTATACTAAATATAGCTCCGAACACATCTGATGGATTTTAGCAATTACTATTCTAAATTTTATATCAATGATATAAAAAAAAAAACAAGCAGTATGTAGATAACTTATCTGCAGTAACTGACTAATTACTAAGGAGTACAGAGGACAGTAGTAGAATGAACACTCAGCAGTGAGTGTGTGTGATTACTAGGCAGGGAATGGACTGACAGAAGCTGCCTGAGGGGGGGGTGGTGATGTCTGAGCATGCACGGCCAGGGTTGAGGAGCTCTAATCACTGGTCGGGTCTCCTAGAGACAAGCTGTATACTATGGATTGCTGCGTGTACTATATGTGCTGCAATACAGTATGTGTGTTTTAGAAGCATGTGTTAGTGCAGGAGGTGGCCCCATTTACTTCTATTATCCCCGGCATGTAAACACCAGGAAGAGGGGACATGTCACTTCTTTCACCTGCCGTTCAATATGCATTGGGGAAGAGAGAGGTAATTTATACCTCTCAATGAGTAATTGTGGGGTGCATTCGGGCGTATTGCAGCACAATTATGTGCCCTACAATTACGTTGTGTGAACATACTCTAAATGAAAATGTTTTCCAAACAAATTGCTTTGTTTATTTTTCTTTGTTGAGGAGAAAAAAAAATATTTTATCAGCTATGAGTGCATTCAGGTTTCTCTAGATTACCAACCTACTCTGCCCTGCTCTCTCCTACTGTTTGTGTTGTCTGATAGCAGGGATGATGTCATCACACAGGTTGGCCCTCAGAACTGCCTTTGAGTGTTATCTGATCTCAAAAAGAAAGGAGAAAAATTACTTTTGTTTACTTTAGCTCTGAAGCTTCTAGATAAACATCTCCTGCTCTCCTGTCAGAGTAATTAGCAGACCTTTGAATATGATACGATAATAACTTTTATAGAACCAGTCATAGCCTGACCAGGAAAAGACAGGATGCATGAATGAAATCTGCTTTTGGCTCTGTGAAACAGTGTGGTGAGACAACCCCTTTAAAAGGGTTTTACCACTTTACAAAATCTCTTCTGATGCCAACTCGTAACTTGCAAAGAGCTGACCTCAGAGAATGTGGTGATGACTGCGCATGTGTATAAGAGTTCCAAGTATAACAGAGTGAGTGTGCTTGGGTATATTCAAAACTCCCATAGGCATTAATGGGGGAGCACTGTGCAAGCATGGCCATCTCTCCTTTAATACTTGTTTTCATGCTCAAAACAATAACAATAGCACACAGACATAAAAACAGATAGGCTGGATGCACATTGCATATTTTACCTCCACAAAAACATGTAATATGTGGCAGAAGCAGAGTGACATCTGTGGATTTCTGCCACGTATTACACTTCTTTCTTTACGTGGCTTTTACTGCAATTTCAGACACAGACTATCCAATCAGGGTAACGCGACTCTTAGCACTATTTGCATTTTCCATGCTGAATGTTGCAAGGAGAGAGTGTAAATTATTGACAAACTCAAATGTTGTTTTTTTTCCTGCAAAACCCTCCATAGCTTAGTGATACGAGATACGGCCCTGTCCACAACACCTGTGGCTTTAAGTCCAGAAGAAAAAAAGAACAGAAAATGTTAACATTTGTATACAGTACATCACATATATTGACATATACAGTGAGTACGGAAAGTATTCAGACACCTTTAAATTTTCCACTCTTTGTTTCATTGCAGCCATTTGGTAAGATCAAAAAAAGTTCTTTTTTTTTGCTGATTAATGTACACTCTACACCCCATCTCGAAAGAAAAAAAACCCCAGAAACGTAGATATTTTTGCAATTGTATTAAACAAAAAAACTGAACTATCACATGGTCATAAGTATTCAGACCCTTTGCTGTGACACTCATATTTAACTAACACGCTGTCCATTTCCTTCTGATCCTCCTTGAGATGGTTCTACTCCTTCATTGGAGTCCAGCTGTGTTTAATTAAACTGATTGGACATGATTAGGAAAGGCACACACCTGTCTATATAAGATCTCACAGCTCATAGTGCATGTCAGAGCACATGATATCTAAGGAACTGCCCAAGGATCTCAGAGACAGAATTGTGGCAAGGCACAGATCTGTCCATGGTTACAAAAGAATTTCTGCAGCACTCAAGGTTCCTAAGAGTACAGTGGCCTCCATAATCCTGAAATGGAAGAAGTTTGTGTAAGACATATGAAAGCTCACATACAGTTTGCAAAAAACACATGAAGGACTCTAAGACTATGAGAAATAAGATTCTCTAGTCTGATGAGATGAAGATTGAACTTTTTGGTGTTAATTCTAAGTGGTATGTGTGGAGAAAACCAGGCACTGCTCATCACCTGCCCAATACAACCCAACAGTGAAACATCGTGGTGGCAGCATCATGCTATGGGGGTGTTTTTCAGCTGCAGGGACAGGACAACTGGTTGCAATTGAAGGAAAGATGAATGCGGCCAAGTACAGAGATATCCTGTATGAAAACCTCTTCAAGAGTGCTCTGGACCACAGACTGGGCCGAAGGTTCATCTTCCAATAAGGCAATGACCCTAAGCACACAGCTAAAATAACAAAGCAGGGGCTTCAAAACAATTGTGCCTTTTTCTGGAGCCAAGCCCTGTTTCCCCCAAATTGGTCTCTGGAGGAATTGAAAAGGGTGTCCACCAATGTTCCCATCAACCCGGGGGAACGGAGAGGATCTGCAGGAAGAATGGAGGGATCCCAAATTTCCGGGTTTGGGAAAACTTTTGATAAAATTTCCAAGAGCCATGGTGTATAGCTAAAAGGTGCTTCTACCCATACTGAAAAGGGTCTAATATTAAGATGGTATTTCATTTTTTCTTTTTAAAAAATTTTGCAAAAATACTACAGTTTGTTTTTTCTTTCAAACGGGGTGCGAGGTACATTAATGAGCCAAAAAATTGAACTTTTTTGTTTTACCAAATGGAAAATAAAACAAAGAGGGGAAAAAAATGAAAGGGGGTTGAATACTTTAATCCGTACATAACGCAGAAAAAATAAAAGGTTACTGAAGTTAGAGAAAAATTTTCTTTTAAGTGAAGGCAATTATTTACAAAGGATATCATTCCTGCATGGTAGAATATAAAAGATCTTCCTCTGTACAGATTCATCGCCAGCTTTATAACTCTATAACTAGCCAGACTGTCTTTCTGTTTTCTAGGAAAGCTGGGACAATGCTCTTCTTGGCTTCAATGGTGGCAATGTTGGTTGTCACAACTGAGTTGAATAGAATTTTTAGAATTGTTAAAGGACTGGAAAATGCATAAAACTAAATTCATACAATTATCCAAATTTTTTTGAGTTTATGCACTGTTAAAGGATTTTTGCATTTGTTGTTTAAAGAGCCACGGGGGCAGTTAGTGATATATGGTAAACTCAAAGGGACTCTACATCCTGGGGGGTCTAAAATTTTCCGGGGTGAAAAAGGTGCCAGGAAATAAAATACCCCATCCCTTGTGGTCTAAATATCTTTCTGTCTTCATTCTCAAAATGGCGGGTTTTTAATTTTTATTTTATAAGATAAGAAAGGATCAAGGGAATAGCTGATAGTTGTGTTGGTTAAATTTCCCTTTCGGGTATGCCCCCCTTTAGTTTAGGAATGTCTGAACCCTTGGGGGTAGTCCCAGAAGAAGGCTCCATCTTTTTTATTTAGCAGTATCTCTATAAGCATGCATGTAGCGGCCTTTTGAAACACATTAGAGAAAAGACCCTATAAGGCAACTTTTGTGGATAAAGCAAAGGGGATACGTGGTTTATACAAACATTAAAATGGAGACACAAAGGGTCACCACGGGCCCGGATGACCCTGGGGAAAAACGGGCATTTGCCCGGGGGCCCGGGGGCCCCGGTGCCGCAGGGCCAGTTCCGGATCGCCCGAAAGAGGTGACTTTTTGTTCCCCCCGGGGGGCCCCGGGCCCCGGGAGCCACCCCGGCTGTGGCGTGCTACGGGGGCCCAGCAAGGGTCGCCCCCGCGCCCGGACCCCTTTTGGCGGGGGGCCCAAACAGGCCCCCCCTCGCCACAGGGCTGCACGGCCGGGCCCACCAAGCCAGCCATTAGGGGCCGCCCCCTTTCACCGGGGCGGTGAAAGCAGGGGACCGAGGCTAAAATTTGGGGATCTACGACCCCGTTTTTCATTTTCCCAGGGGCCGCGGGGCAGGCCGCGATGAAATTTATTTTAATCGCGCACTGCCCCGGGCCCCGCACTCTGCAGTGAGCGGCCCCCGGCCCCAAGTGAAGGGACGGGAAGGGGTGAGTACTTTTACTTTTTTTTTTTTTTTTTAAAACTACTTACTGCCCTGACTCCCTATAATACCCCTCCCCTGGCTCCCATACTCCCCCTCCCTTTGGGTAAATATCCCTCTCCCCGGGGCTGCCTATAATAGCCCTCCCCTGGCTTTTTCTGCCCCTGCCCGGGCTATATACGGGCCCCTCCCCCTGGCTGTTTTAATTTAGCCCGGGGCCCTCCCCTCCCTATAAGCCCCTCCCCCGGGCCCTTAAAATTTTCCCCCTGCCCTGGGCCTAAAATGCCCTGCCCTGGCTTATACTGCCCCGGGCCAGGTTATATACTCCCCCGGGCCCCCTTGGCTATATACTGCCCCTGCCCTGGTATATCTCCCCCTGCCCCTGGTTGCCTAAAATAGCCCTCCCCTGGCTATATATTCCCCCTTGCCCTGCTAAAAACCTCCCCCTTTTTCCCGGGCCCTTTTGCCTGCCTTTTAATAGCCCCCCCTGGCTAAAAATCTGGCCCCTTTCCCCGGCTATAAAACTGTCCCTCCCCTGGTTATAAAGGGGCCTTTCCCCGGGGCTAAAAATGCCCCTCCCCCTGGTTATAAGCCCCTGCCCTGGCTGCCTATAATAGCCCTGCGGGCCTATAGGGCCCCCCTGCCGGGGTTTATATACGCCCCGGGGCCCTTTCCCGGGCAAATAAAAGCCCGGGCCCTGGTTTTTCCCCTTTTATACTGCCCTCCCGGGGGCCCCTATAATACCTCCCCGGAACCTGCCCCTGGCTCCCTTTTTAATAGCCCTGCCCTGGCTATATACGGGCCCCCTGGGGCCCCTGTTTTATTTTACCCCCCCCTCCCCGGGTGCCTATAAAAAGGCCCGCCCGGGGGCCCCCCCCCCTTTATTTTCGGGCCCCCCTTTTTTCCCCCAGGTTTAAAAACCCCGGGGGTTTCCCCCTGCCCTGGCTATATATTTCCCTTGCCGGTCCCTAAAATAGTTTGCCCCTTTTGCCCTGGGTTATATACGCCCTCCCTGGGTATAAAAACTGCCCCTGCCCCTGGGCTATATACTGCCCCTGCCCTGGGGGGCCTATAATACCCCCTGCCTGGCTATAAAAACTGGGGGGAAAAGGGGGTTTTTCCCCCCTCCCCGGCGAAACCCGGGCCCGGGTATATCCCTCCCTTTGCACTGGCTATATACTGCCCCCCCTGGGTGCCTATAATACCCCTGCCTGGCGTTTAAAAATCCCTCTCCCCGGTTCCCTATAAATGGGCCCGGGGCCCGGGCTATATACTGCCCCTCCCCGGGAACTGCCTTTTAATAGCCCTCCCCTGGCTATATACTGCCCCTCCCCGGCTATATTTTCCCCCCTCCCCTGGCTGCCTAAAATTTACCCTCCCCTGGCTATATTTTGGGCCCCTGCCCTGGCTACTGATACCCTCCCCTGGCAATATGAGGGCCCTCCCCTGGAAATTGTCCCTGCCCTGGCAAATTGATACCCTGGTTTTGCCCGTGGTTTATATAAAGCCCTGCCCGGGTACTTGATACCCTCCCCCTGGCTACCAAACCCTCCCTTTGGCTTTTATGATGCCCTCCCCTTGGCCCCTATACCCTCCCGGGGGCTAAAAAGATCCCCCTCCCCTGGCTCCCTAAAACCCCCTTTTTGGCCCGGGCCGGGCCTATCCCTCCTGCCTTTTCCTCCCTTCCCTATCCCTTTGCCCTGGCTATAGGGCCCCTCCCCGGTTTACAATCCCCTGCCGGGGTTTACCTAAACCCTGCCGGGGCATATGTTTCCCCTCCCCTGGCTACCTATACCCTGCCCTGGTACCTATACACTCCCCTTGGCTTTTTGATGCCCTCCCTGGTACTGATATCCTGCCTGGCTCCCTAAATTACCCCCCGGAAATATGATCCCTGCCCGGCTACTGATCCCCTTCCCCTGGCTACCAAATACCCTGCCGGTAATGATCCCCCTCCCCTGGCTACCTAACCCTCCCCGGGCTACCTATACACTCCCCTGGCTATATGATCCCCTCCCCTGGCTACTGAACCCTCCCTGGCAAACCTGATCCCCTGCCTGGCAAACCTATCCCCTCCCTGGCTATTATTACACTGTTAGCTATATAATCCCCTGCCCGGGCTATGATTCCCCTCCCCCGGCTACTGATAACCCCTCCCCTGGCTACTGATGCCCCCCTGGCTACTGATCCCCTCCCGGGGCTACCTAAAACCCGGGCCTTGGCTATATAAATCCCCGGCCCTGGCTACCAATCCCCTTTTGGGCCCTATTGATGCCCGCCCTTGGCTCCCAATCCCCGGGCCGGGCTAAAATATGCCCTGCCCTGGCTACCTATCCCCTCCCTGGCTAAAAGGTTCCCCTTCCCTGGATCCCTAACCCGGGCCCTTTGGTATATGTCCCTCCCCGGGGGGCAACCTAAAACCCTTCCCCTGGCTAAAAGATGCCCTGCCCTGGTTTGCCTATCCCCTCCCCGGGCTCCCTATAATAAGCATTGCCCTACCTATACACTGCCTTGGCTGCCTAAAATGGGCCCGGGCCTTTCCTATAAAACTGTTTGGCTGCCAAATTACACGTCCTCCCGGGCCTTTATTTACGGGTCCCTGTCGCCTATAAGGGGCCCGGGGAAATTGCCTTTTTATACTGGTCCCTGCCTGCCGGGTTACTGCCCCTCCCTGCCTAATACTGTCCCTCCGGGCCTAAGGGGGGTTTACTATTTAAGGGCACTTATCTGACTTTTTTTTAAATTTTTCTAATTTTTAGGGTCTAAAACGTGTTTGGGGGAATTGATGGGAAAAAGTGCGGGAAGAGAGGGGAGTCTAAGTTTGTATTTGTTGAAAATTCTAAGGGCCCAGTAGTGACCGGGAAAAAAGGACATGCATGCTGAAACTGGCCCGGAGAAAGAAAGGGGAAGGGGAACAAAAAGGGGGAAGGATCATGGAGGTTTGGGCCCGAAAAGAAAAAAGGGGAAGAGAACAACTCCCATCAGGTGACGTCTCCTGTGAGTCTGGTTTTTCTTCTGTGATGAATCAGTGCTGATTATGTTTGGGGGTGACCCGACTACTGGGATGTGTTTTGGTGGGTTTTAGGTTAAAAATTTTGGTTTTTGTTTAGTGTCAGTGTGGGGTTTTTTCCTATTGTAAGGCGCCCCACCTGGGCTGATGAGGGGTTTTCTTGCACCCCTGTTTCTTTCCCTTTTGTGTAAGGGGGGGTCTCACACAGAGGGTTTTGGGGCATTTTTTGTTGGGTTTTTTTGGGGAAAAAAACAGCATTAAAATGCTTGCCTTTTTGCACAAAAGCACCCAAAAAAACATTAAAAAAAGCACCCAAAAAAGCTCCGTGTGAAAACACCTTTTTTTAGTTTAGTTTATTTTAGACATTGGGGGGGGAGGTGGGAAAAAAAAAGGGGCCAAATTTTTTTCGGGGTATTGTTTGGGGTGGTGGGGGGTTTTGTGCCCGGGTGGGTTTTTTTCCCCTTCCCGGGCCCCGATCACACATATAAACCTTTTTTTTTTATCCACAAACATGGGCATGAGTACAGGAGGTTTCTAATCTATAAAACCCAAAGGGTACAAAGCATTGAGGGGATAAAAAATTATCATTAACTTAGTAAAAAAGGGGTTCTGTGCAGAGATGAGAATCAGCAGGGAAGGAAACACCATAGTGGGGCTAATCTTACAGCTTTTGATCAATCAGTAAAAGAAAGAGAAAAGAAACTTGTCGGGTTTTTGGTTAAAAGTTCTTCCCCTTCCTTTCCCCACTTTAAAAAAAATTAACATTAAAAATGAGAAAACCTTTTTCAATTTACATGTATAACTACATCAAATACTATGTTTAAATATAATACTGGAGCCCAAAAATTTTTTTGTTCTTTATTTTAATTTAAAATACCTGGATTAAGAACTGAAGCAGTACTCCAAAAAAAATCTTGAAATTCAGGGAATTGGGTTCAAAGGGTTTTTAAATCTTTATGGAGTCATTTCAAGCTTGATTATGTCAATGAGTTTGTGAATTTGTTTTTGGTGCAGTATATAGTACAATCTGAAATAGTAACGATGAGATAAATAATAATTAAAAAAAAAAATTAAAGGGGAAAAAAGAAAATATAAATTTTCTTGTGTAAGTGTAAAACAGTTCTTTATGTTAAAATATATATTTTTTTAAGGTTGATTTACTTGACAAGATTTTTAGCCACTTGGAGGCCGTTAAATAAACTAGAATTTGGGTCCAAAAATTTAAATTTTTAAAAGAGTAATTGGGTTTAGATACTTATATGAATAATTATGAATCTGCAGAAAAATAGAGTTTTCCTTGCAGCCCAACTTTTCGTACACAGCTACTATTAATTTATACTATTTATGAAAATTATTTGTGTTAACTACATGTTCTACAAATACCTGGTATAAGTGTCATATATTTGCATATAACTATACATATGATTCTGTCTTGTTGTTTTAGCAAAAGTGTTTCAAGACGAAATAATAGTTTTTTTTTCCCCCCACAGTTTATCACAACTAAGAGTATGTCATAGCAATGTGTCTTTTTCAAAGGCACAATAATGGCTAGCTGCCATTAACTCCTTCCTAGTCATAATAATATGGCTTTTCATCTTCAAGAGCCATCATTTTTTTATTTTTCCATCTACATAGGATTATGAGGGCTTTTATTTTGTGGAGCAAGATGTACTTTTTAGTGCCATTAACTATGCCATAGAATCTGCTATGAAACCGAAAAATTCTAAGTTTGGCTAAAATGTGAAAAAAACGCACTTCTGCCATGTTTGTGAGGGTTTGTTTTTATGGCTCTTCAGTATAAATTAAATGTTATCTGTATTCTGCAATACCAAATATGTAGAGTTTTTGTTATGTTTTAATACTGTTAAAAAATACAACAAAAATTTGCACAGCAGCGCCATTTTCTGCAACCATTAACATTTTTTTTCTTCCACCTATGGACCTTAGTGAGGGTGCATTTTATGCTGGCGTAAGTATAGTATTTAATTGGTAACATTTTGTGATATATTCAATATTTTTTTCCCCTTTTTAAACCAATTGTTAGGGAGTAAAAAGACAAAAAAAACTTTTGCCTTTTGGGAATTCTTTTTTTCTTCTAATCTTCAAATTCGTTTCCCCCCCGGGGGCCCATGGGCCCAGGGCTCCCTTTAAAAGGGGCAGACCAAATTTTAGAACGTGAAAATGTAACTTCCCCTTAGCAGTTAAGTGACTTTAAGGAGAGTTTTCTTTTGTACGTATTACTTTGGGCCGCTTCCCCAGGGCTTTTTCCCCACGGATTGTGGTGGGATTGCCTCACAAACCCCGCCGGGGAATAGGGGCAGGACGGGGCGGGGCCGGAGCGCGGGGGGGTCCGCTCCCCCGCCCCAAGACAATGCAAATTTTTTACGGCGCGCCCGCCGAAAAAAAATGTGCATGTCACTTTTTTCTCCCCCCGCGGGGGATTCGCCGAGCGGGGAGGGGCGACGGAAACCCTGTTCCTTTTTTTTTTGAGAAGGGATTACCGTAATTACTCCACGGATTGGCGCCCTATTGCAGCGCAAATCCAGCGCGCAGACGGCGCCAACCCCGGCAAAATAAGCCGGGAACGAGGCCTTTTTTTTTCAATCAGCCCCTTTAGCTAATCAGGAAATGGGAGGGCCAGGGGGGGGGAGCAAGGGGGAGAGTGGAGGCCCAGGGGGGAGGCGGCCAGATTTGGGGGCCCAGGGGGGAAGGCAGGCCAATGTAAGGGCCCGGGGGGGGCAGGCCAGAAATTTTTAGGGCCCGATGTGGAGGGGGCCCGATATGGAGGCCCCCGAGTGGAGGGAGGCCAGATTTTGGGGGCCAGTGGGAGGCCCGGCCCGATGTGGAGGCCCAGATTTGGGGCAGGCCCGATGTGGGGGCCCAAGGGGAGGCAGGCCCCGATGTGGAGCCCCGGGAAGGCAGGCCCCGTGTGGAGGGGGGGGAGATTGAGCCCAAAAGGGGGAAGCAGATCAGATTGGAGGGCCCAGGGGGAGGCAGGCCAGATGTGGAGGCCCAGGGGGGAGGCAGGCCAGATGTGGAGGCCCAGGGGGGAGGCAGGCTAGCTGGTAAGGCCCAGAGGGGAGAGAGGGGTCTAGCTGGAATCCCCGGGGGGAGGGGGAGGAACCCTAGCTGGTGGGGCCCCCGAGGGAAAAAGGGGGTTAAAACTGGAAAGGGACCTGGGGGGGGGGGTTTTTTGTGAGGGGGCCCGGGTGGGGGGGGAAAGGGGACTAGTTGGTAAGGCCCCATTATTTAAGAAACGGGCCACTTACCAGCCTAAGGGAACAATCCTCCGCAGGGGGCAGGTATCTTTTTGCCCAGGCGGGAAACCAAATCTGCTCAGTTTTCCCTGCCAGGCCTCCCCGGGGGTGGGGCCGGAGCACTGGGGCTGGCGGAGCCGGGCCCATTTCCAAGTGTCTTCTCCTGGGGCACAGAGCGGGCCAGCCCCGCCCCCTGAGCATCCCTGTGTGAGCTTGCTCCCGGCCCCCCCTCTCCTCCCTTTTTCCTCCTCCCCCCTCATGAGTAAAAGGCAGCTGTTTGCGGACAAGCCCCAGCAACAAGTCCCCGGGGGGGAAAACACAACAAGGGGGGCCGGTTTCCCGGCCCCGCGGCCTTGTTTTGACAGTATTCAAATTTTGGATAAATTATTGTAAGGGGTTTTGCCCCCGCGGTCCGGCCACGGCCCAAGGGCCCCGCCCCCCCGGGTTTCCCCAAAGGGGTTCCCCGGGCGTGGACGGGGGGCCCGGGGGCCCCGCCCCCGGGCCCCCCGGGGCGCCCCCTGTTCCTTTCCCCCTCACCGGGCCCCCCGCCCCCACCCGCCGGGGCCCTCGTCCCCTCCGGGCCGGAATGCCATGTGCGCCCCCTGGGGGGGCCCCCCGCTCTTTCCCTTTGTGAATTTAAAAGGGGAAGTGCCCCCTGAAATTTTGGGAAATTTAAACCGGGGCCCCTGCCAATATAAGTTTTTGAAACCCACGTCCCCTTTTCCCCTGCGGGATCAAACTTGGGCCTGACCAAGAAAAGCTTTCCTTAAAGTGTATTCCTGCTTTCCCGTGAAACCAGACCTCTTTTTTTTCCGCTACTTTTCCCGACCCCCGAACCTCTCCCGGGCCTGCCCTGCCCCTTCGCCGGGTCCACACCACGGAACCAAAAGGCCCGGCCGCCCTGAACATTTTCCTCCCCACGACTACTTTTCCGGGACAAACGACCCCCAGAAAACCACGTTTTTGCACCTGGGGCCACCCCCCCTAAAAAAGAAATCACGTCGGGGGACGACCAGAAGCCCACCCCCCCCCCCCCGCAGCAAGTCCATCCCGTTTTGCGGGGACCTGGTTAAAACCCCGGGGGCCCCCCTTTTAAAAACCCTTAAATTTTCCGCCCCCTGGCGGGGCCTTAACTACCACCCGCTTGGGGGGGTCCGGGGGGGAAATCCAAACTACCCGCCCATCACAGTTAGACCCACCAGGGATCCCCCCCAAAGGTGCCCCTGCCAACATCGGGGATTTTAAACGACTTTGGGTTTTGCCCAGCAGTCGCAGAAAATTCGCAAAAAGGGAAAACAGATTTGGGGCAACCCTCTCCCCCCCAAAGATGCGTCACCCTCCCCCCCCAATCCCAGCAACAGTCCCCCCCCTGGGGGCCCCCCGGCCCCCGGGGGACCCTCTACGTCAGCCGTTCTATTGGCTCCCCGGGGGACCCAAGCTTTGGCTCCCCTTACCCATCACTTTGCCGGGGTTTTCCCAAAACTCTCCGGGGGTTTTTCATTACCCAGGCTCTATGCACATAGAACTAAAGGGCGGATCATTTTTTTCCCTCGGAGAGGTCAAATGTGGCCTTCGGGGTTGAGCCTACTATGGGGGAAAGGGCCCCTGGTTTTGGGCGATTTTCCCCTCGGGGACAGGAATGATCCTTGACTGTGGACCCAAACAGCCCTTTTCTCCGGGAAATTTTTCGCCCCCGTCTTCGAGGACCCCTCCGTTGTTTTCCTCTGCTGAAACCGCCCTTTTGGGAGCCCCCGTCGGGCAACTCCCCCCTTGGGTGCCCCCCCCCAAAAAAATTTGGCGGAAAACATTTCCGTCCCCAAGGGGCTTCGTAGCTCACGTAAAAATAAAGCCGCCCTCTGTGCCACTTTCAAAAAGGGGCCGTCCACCCCGGGAAAAAGGGGACCCTTTGGAAATGCAAAAAACCTCCCCCCCTCCCTGAGTTGAACAAATTTCTGCAAAGAAACCCCTCGGATTGATAAAAGGTTCCAAGAGGAAAGGAAGAGTTTCGTTCCAGGAAAAACTCTGCACGCCCCCGTCGGCTTTTTTTCACCTGGCCCCTTTTTTTCCAGCATCCCTCCATTGCTGTCCCCTAAAAAAAAGCCTCTGAGGGTGGAACCCTGCAATTTGGAAACCCCGGGGCCCCCAGTTACCCGGACAAAAAGCAAAACCCGCCGCCGAACCGAGAACCCCAAGGGTCTCTATTTGCGCCAGCCGGGACCTTTTCCCCCGCAGAACCCTGTCCCTACGTCCCCACGCCCCGGGAAACGCTCACACCTAGGACCCCGTAGGGGGGCGCCCTAGGGAAAGTTTCCCCCTCCCCCAACTCAAAAGATGCCAGGGGGAGGGGGACCACTGAGCGGGGTCCTCGTTCCATTTCGCTATCCGGGACCAGGCCCCTTGCCGGGAACTTCACCCTTTGCCTAAATTAAAAACCCCGGGTCCCCGCAAACCAGTTGTCCGCGGGAGAAGCCCCTTTTTTATTTTTTTTTGGCCCAGTGGGGACCCTCCCATCCCCCATCCAGAAACGAAACCCCGGCCGGTGACCCCCAACCCCCCCACCCGTTTTTGGGGGGGCTACATAAGGAAAAGGGATGGGGTTCCACGTTCGGGTCCCGGCTTCCTGGGGCACCCCGGGGGGGTTTCCCCTGGCTGCAACGAAACCCCCTTTACGCTCATTAAAACAAAACCCCAAAAACCATTGCGGGAAATTTACCAACCCCGGGTTCCCCTTACCACTTCTCCGTCCTCCCTTGTCAAGCCTTTTGGGCCAAAAGGCCTCCCGGGCCGAGTACCGGGATTTTGGGGATGAAATTCCCCCGAAAAAAAGGCCGATTCGCTGCCCCCCCACATGGGCCCAAAACACGTCCAAATTGACCCCCCCCAAGAACCAGTCCCCCCCGGGGGGGGAAACCTACCCCTATCCCGGGGCCAGAGCCCTCAGGCCATTTTGGGCCTAAAATTGGGGAAAACCCTTTCAGAAAGGTTTCATTCGAAAAGTCCCTCCCCCCCAAACCCCGGACCCGGGGTTTTTCTTCGTGAAAGAAGAAGGAGGGTTTTCCCTCCGTCCATGTATAGACTACAGGGGCAAAAATAAAAATTCACCGTAAAGAACCGCAAACCCCTCCCACGATCTCAGAGCTTTTTTAAACCGGGTTTTCAAGGGGCAAAAGGTTTTTTTCCAATTTGGGAATCTGCGAGGAGCCTAAAACCTCTCAAAATTTTGGGGAGGGGGCAGGGGAAAGCCCGGTTTCAATACCCAAAGATGGAAAATTTTGAGTACCTCTGATGCCCTTTGGATCTTTAACGCTCCAGCGGTTTTTCCAAAACCGCCCAAACGATTTTCTTCCCGGGAAATCTTTTGAAACCACCTGCCATAGTGTACCTGGGATGACAACCTGATTTTTTCTCCCCTGATTTTCAGAATCACCGGGCCCCCAAGTACGCCGGGTTCTGCAAGTCGCGCAGCAAACCGACTGAAAACCCCCCAAGCTGGGGGGGAAAATTTTTAATTCCATGGGAAAACCAAACCTCCCCTTTTCCTCGGCAACATATTCTGTTTAAAGGCCAAAGTTGGCCCCCCGGCAAAACCTCTGCGGGGGCGAAAATTCCCCCGTCCTGTGGGCCTTTTTTTCGGGCGAAAAAAGCGTTTTCCTGGGTTTTCGCAAATTAAACCGGAAATTTTTTTTTCCCACTTCCCCCCAACCCCCCCTTGGGTTGGCTCCTATCGGGGGCCCCTTACGGGGAAAGAATGCAAAACCCCAGATTTTTTGGCCCTTTCCGGAGGTTTGAAAGGGCTTTTTGGGGGAAATTTTAAAGACGGCCTTCCCACGGCCCTTTTTTGGGGTTCCGGCCTAAATTCCAAGACCTTTCCTTTGGAGGGGGAAGCCTTTCCGGGGGGGCCCGGGGGGCGGTCCTCACACAGAGAATTCCAAAGGGCAAAAAATTCGCAAAAGGGGTTTTCCTTCTCAAAGGCCCTTTTTTCCCCCCGGTTTACCCAAACAAAATTGCCGGGGGGAAACCAAAAACCCTTTTGGGCCAAAAAGTTAGCCCAAAAGGGGGATTTGGCACTTTTTCGGAGGGGGTTTTCGCCCCCCAAAACGAAAATTTTTAAAACAGACCAAAAAATTTTTGTTGTCCCCTTCAGAGGGCCCCAAACGTTTTTAAACCCCCCCAAAGGCCTTTTTTGGTTTTCTCTTTTTTTTTTTCTGGGTTTTGATTTTCGAATACATTTCCCCCCCCCCCCCCCCCCCCCCCCTTGGCTGAGAAAAACGCCAAGGCTGTTTCCCCTTTCCTCTTGCCTCGGACGGGGTTGGTGAAGAACCCGTGTCACAACAAAACTTTTTAACCCGAAGGGTTTGTTTCCCCTTTGGTTTTCCCCCGGGGTTTTCCAAAACACCCCTTTAAGGGGAAAAGATTTACGTCCCACTGGCACTCAGGAGGAAGATTTTTGGAGTGGGGGAAAAAGCTTTTTTGGGTGGCTGGTCACCCCGGACTCGGAAGTTTATGCTTTGATCTCGCGGCATACTGGGGCCGACTCTAGAAACAGGATGTAAAAAGGCCCGAAAGGTCCCTTGAAATCCCTCCCTTTGGGGGGAAATCCCTTGGACGCAAAATGGGCAAAGGATTTCGCACAGAAAAAACCAGTCTCCTCTGGGAATTCGGGTAAAATCGGGGTGGGTGAGGGAAAACCGGGTTTTCCCCAAAAATTTTCCCACTTTTTTCCTCCCCGGGGCCTGGGGTCTGCCCCAAAATTTGGGCTAACCCTTTTCCCCCCGGCAAATTTTTCCCGGCTTCATGGACTACCCCCCCAAAATTGTCCCGAGCTGCGGGTTAAATTTTTTTTCCCGATTCTGGTGTGAAATTGTGCTCCCGTCCCCAAAGCCCAAGTTGGACTTTTCACGGCAAAACCCAAAACCCCCTTCAGTCCAATGGGCAGGGGGAGAGATTGAACCAGATTCGGGTTAGAATACCTGCGCCACTTGTGTCCGGAAGTCAGGACAACTAAACCGAGCTGCTCCCTGGGGCTAAATTTCCCGTTAAAAACCATGGGGACCTGGAACTAGCCGTCCCCCCCCGTTCTTTTGAAAGTCTTTTGGCCGCCACCCGCCCCCCCCCCCCCTCCCCATGGCCCCCCCCCTTACCGGTTTGTGCCCGCGGTCAACGACCGGGTTCGAGAAATAAAGGGCCCATCGGGCAGGGGGAACGGATTTTCCCCTCTACTTGGGGGGCCTCTGCCCGAAAGAAGTCCAGGCAGAAAAAAGGGAAAGAAAAAACCTCCCCCGACGTTTCTCCCGGGGGCCAATTTTGGCTCCCCTCAAGATATGGGGGCGCCGGGAAGGTTCTAGTCTTAAATTCCCCCCCCGGGGCTTCCTCCGGCCCCCCCCCGGGTCCCCCAATTCGGGCAGTTAACCCCGGGTGACATACAACCCCTTTGTTTGCCTCCATCCCCGGATCCACAACGCATTTTCATGTATCCCTTCCTTAACCTTTCTGGTTCTGAACCTTTTTCTCCCGGAAAAAAGGGTACGCCTTTTTCCAGTACCCCGAATCCACTGACATCTTCGGGGTAAAGGACTTTTTTAGCAAAGAAAAACGGTCAAGGGAAACGTTTTTTTTCCCTCGTGGGATTGGAGGGGGTTTTTCCGGCCCCCGAGGAGAAAATCCGGGGGACCCTTTGAACCCTAACATCCCTAAATCGGGATCCACCCCTCAGATTCCGCACCCAAAAAAGGGTTTGGGGAGCCTAAGGGGGGGTACTGTAGGGGGTTTTGGGCCCCCGGGGGCCGGGGCCAGGGACCCCGGTCGAAACCCGCTTTTCCCCATAAGGGGGCCCCCCCGGCGTGGACGGGGGGCGCCGCGGGCCGAAAAGGCCCCGGCCCGCGGCGCCACCCGTTCCATCCAAAACCCCCTTTGGCCTCGCTCCCCCGGTCCTCGCCCCTGCCGGGGGGGAATGCGAAATCGCCCCCCCCTGGCCCGGTGGGGCGGCTCCACCCTTTGGTAAATTTTAAAAGGGGACAGTGCGCCGGAAAATTTGGGGAAATTAACCGGCGCTGTTCCTAAATAAAGGTTTGAAACCCAGTCACTTCCCTGCGGGACCCAACGTTCCCCCCGAGCCAAAGAAAAAAAGGCTTTCCCTTAAAGTGAAATTCCTGTTTTAAAAACCGTGAAACCAGCCCTCTCCCAACCTTTTCCCCGCCCTCCGAACCTCTGCCCCCCTCCCCCCTGACCTTCTGCCTGTCAAACTACCACAAACCTTTGGCCGCCTGCCCTGACTTTCTCCCCTGCCCCCCCTACAAACATTCTCGGACTACGATTCTTTTCCCCCAACCCCTGCCCCTTTGCCGCCCCCCCGCAAGCAAGCCCCAACGTCGGGGGGGGGGGGAACCCCGGGTACCCCCTTCACCCCCCAGAAAAACCCGCTCCCCTTTGGGGCGGCTTTTGGGAAAACCCGGGGGGTTTATTTTAGTTTCCCCTTTTCCCTGGCGTGGCTTAACAAACCACCCGCTTGCGGGGGTTTCCGGCGGATCCACAACCCACCGTCACATTATGTTATTTTTTTTAATAGTTAAAGGGGCCTTTTTTAAGGATGCACCCAATCCCAAAATTAAAATGAAAACTTTTCATTTCTTTTTTTTTGTACAAGGGAAAAAAGGGGAGGGTGGTGTTTTTAATTTTTAAAATTTTTTTTTAATACCTTTTTTTTTACTTTTAAGATGTTTTTTTGTTTGCTTTTTTTTTAGACTTATCATCAAGTCCCCGGGGGGGGGTTTTGGGGGGGGGGGGGGTTTTTTTTTTTTTTTTTTTTTTTTTTTTAAAAAAACAAAAAAATTTAATAAAAAGGATTATGGTTCTTTATTCCCCTGCCCCGGAAAGTAGAAAAAACCCAAAAGACAGGGAATCAGAACCGGCCGTTGCCCAAGGGCAGGGAAACCCCCAGCCAAAACCCCGTAACCCCCGGGGCCCCCCCCACAAAATTAAGGGAAAGGGAAAAATTGCAATGGGTTTTTGGGTTTCCCTGGGTCACCGTGGGGGGAGGGGGAAACTGGAGGCCCAAACCCCAAAGAGGGAGCAACCCCGGTTTCCCCAGAGCCCCCCCAAAAAGGCGGAATGGCCCTGGCGGGGGGACCCCGGGGTAAATACCCCGATACCCACCGGGGCGTTCCCCCCCCCCCCCCCCCCACCCGGGGGCCCAAGACGGGGGGACCCGGGCGGTGGAATAAGGGCAGTAAAGGGGAAACAGGATTTTTAAAGAACTGGCATACGGGCTTGGAAAAAAAGGGGTGGGGAACACAAAGTTTAAATACCAACCTCAAAAAAACCCAAACAACAACACCAAAATAAAAGGAAAAGGCCCAAACCCCAAAGGAAAGTAATTCCCCAAAGAAAGGAAACTCTCGGGGTTAAAGTTTTCCAACAGAATAGTGGGTAAACCCAATTTTTGGTACCCTAAACCCACAACGGGTTTTTTGCAAGAAATCCCCAGGAAAAACAAAACTATTTTAAAATGGGGGTCAAAAAAAGGAAAAACCCCAAAAAGAAAATTTATAAAAAAAAGGGGGAATGGACAGAGAAAAGGGGTTTTAACCCCAAACCAAACAAAAACCCCAATCACAACCCCCCCAATGGGGGAAAGGGGTTTTTAAGGTAAAACCCCAAAGGGGGAAATTTAAATGGAAAATTGGGTATAAGGGAGTATGGATTGGGGTTTAGGTGGAGTAATTCTTCCCTTCGGGACACCCTAAAAAAATCAAACATTGGGGGGGATACGGTTTTTACCCCCCTTTAATTATTTAAAATTTTTAAAAATTGCCTGAAATATGCTTGACAAAGAGGGGTTTTGGGGTTAAAAGGCATGTAAAATGGTTTCCCCCATAAGAAAAAACATGTATTTTGTATTTTTGGCAAAAGCAAAAGTTCAGCAGCACAAAAGTCACAAGGGGGCGGGTGGGCAACGGGAAGTCACCAATACGGGCAACGGGAGGTAAAAGATCAATAAATTTGCACATGAACAAAAAAACCCAAAAACAAAAGACGGGAAGCTCCTTAAAATCCCCCAGTTTGGGTTGGGCCAGTCATTGGATGATTAAAAATTTACAAGCCCTTTAAATCTCAGAGAGCCGGTGCGCACAGACTAGAGGGGGGGGACACAGACAGGAGACCGGAGTAGAGCAGGATTTTGGGGGAGAGGTAAATGACTTTTGGAAGGAGGTCCAAAAGCCTGGTAAGGGCCCCAACGGGAGAAAGTTTTCCCGGTGCGAGGGGGAACCCAAACCCCGGCTTGCATCGTGAGGAAAAGGGGTTTCCCAAATTTCGGGATTTTAACGGAAACATGTCACCCCAAATTCTCCCATTGATACGGTGAAGTAGTCCTTTGCCCTTAGCACCCCCAAAACATAATGTTTCAACCTCCATGCTTGACAGTGGGGAAAGTGTTCTTTGGGTAAAAGGCAGCATTTCTCTAGTTGAGTTAATGCCAAAGAGCTACATTTTTGTCTCATTTGACCACAGCAACTTCTCCCAGTCACTCACAGAATCATCTAGATGTTAACTAGCAAATTTCAGACAAACCTGCACATGTGCCTTCTTGAGCAGGGGGACCTTGCAGGCACTGTAAGATTTTAAAGCATTATAGCATAATGTGTTACCAATGGTTTTCTTAGAGACTGTGGTCTCAGCTGCCTTGAGATCATTAACAAGTTCCCTGTGTGTAGTTTTAGGCTGACCTCTCACCTTTCTCATGATCAAGGATATCCCATGAGGTGAGTTTTTGCATGGTGCCCCAGATTGATGTTGATTGAGAGTCATTTTGTATTTCTTCCATTTTCTTACTATTGCATCAACAGTTGTCTCCTTCTCACCTAACGTCTTACTTAAGGTTTTGTAGCCCATTCCAGCTTTGTGCAGGTCTATGATCTTGTCCCCGACATCCTTAGAAAGCTCTTTGGTCTTGCCCATGTTGTAGAGGTTAGAGTCTGACTGATTTGAGTCTGTGGACAGGAGTCTTTTATAAAGGTGACTATTTAAGACAGCTGTCTTTAATGCAGGTAACGAGTTAATTAGGAACGTGTAACTGGTCTGTAGGAGCCAGAACTCTTAATGGTTGGTAGGAGATCAAATACTTTTTTCTCTCAGCAAAATAAAAATCCATTTATATACTTTATACAAGGTGATTTTTTGGATGTTATTTTGGATATTGTATCTTTCAATGTTAAAATTAACTTACCCTTAAAATTATAGACTGATCATGTCTTTGTCAGAGGGCAAACTTACAAAATCAGAAAGGGATCAAATAATTATTTCCTTCACTGCAGATACTGTCCAGCACCTCAGCAGTACACTGTGCAATGAAAATTTAAAATTTATCAGGTGACATGAAGACATTTAAACGCTGCCTGTACCGGATACTCTGGAGGACCTCAAGCTTGCCCCATGGTAACTTTATAGTATATATGTATCCAGAGGACACATATATATTGGAGAAAAGACCGCCGAAGCTCCTGGCCCATGATACCAGCCTGGACCCTGGACAAAACTGCCTAGCAGTGCCATTGGTCCCTCAAGTCCACCTATTACCCCAAAAACTCATCATCCCCTTGAGTTTTCACCCCATAGCCACCATACCTCGACCTATCACTCCCCATCTCCTCCACCTAACACACCATAACCTCTCTACCTTCACCTAACACCCTCTAGTCCAATCACCTCCACCTATCACAATCTCCACCTAACATCCCATAAATGCCTCACCACTTCCACCTATCTCCCCACAGCCCCCTCACCTCCACTTGTCAATCCCTATAACCTCCATCTAACACCCCATACCCTCCCCCCTGTCACATTACACCCCATATCCTCCCCAACTTCACCTATAACCTCATAATCCCCTCACCTCCACCTATTAATGCCTACCACCTCCACCTACCATCCCATAACCTCCCCACCTCCACCTATTACCACCTCCGTCTATCATCCTATAGCCCCCTCACCTCCACCTATCACCCTATCACTCCATAACCTCACCACCTCCACTTCTCACCTTCAGCTATCACCCCATAACTTCTTCACTTTCAACTATCACCCCATAGGTCCATCACCTACACCTAGAATTCTAAGATGTTTGTGTGGTAAATTCTGCAAGGAAGATTCAAGGCAAGGAGAAGTCATTATGGCATTCTAGACAGGTTGGAGAAGGGAAAGTAAAGAGAACAACTCCAGTCATAGAAGACGTGTTCTGTGAGTCGCTGGGTGTAACTGCACTGTAATCATTTATATGTCTACAGAGCCTTTATACACTAGTTTCTACAACTAAAGGGTCACTGTATGGCGGTAATAAACAGGTAACTATATCACGTGGGTTGAAGATGCAACCATCATCCTAGGTGATAACAGCAACATTCCCCCATCGATAAACTCCCATTGTTAATCAGTTCCTGACTGAGCCGTATACAATTTGCAGAGCCTGTGTACACTCATGTCTTCTACTATATTGTCAGTGTATGGTGGTAATAGACAATCTACAGAGCCTGTCTACACTGCTATCTTCCACTATAATGTCACTGCATGGTGGTAATATTGGTTGCAGTGAAATGGTTTAGGTTCAGACCCAGTTTGGTGGCATCTCCAGGCTCTCCTGGAGGCTGAATAGGCTATACAGTATCCAGGAAAGCTGTATGATGCCAAACCCCTCAATTAACTTTTTTCAAGAGCTGTTACACAGTTGGGTGTACCTGGTGTGCCCTTTTGTAAGGGGGTGTAGCTTGTTACAAAGAGGGTGGGGTCAATCAAATTATGGGGCACCGCAGCTCCAAAACTCCCTAAAGGACACTTTCCAAAGTTGGCAAGTATAGGTAACAGCAATGTAAAAATACAGTAAGCAACTTGTGCACTTAGCTCTATGAGCTGTGCAACATGGGGCATGATTCTTACTGCTCTTTCAGATGGGGGTATAGCAGTCTCACCCCTCTTAACCATTAGCTTGAAACAGAAAAGTATATCTAGTGTGTTGGAGATGCAACCATCATCCTAGGTGATCGATAAACTCCTAAGTGTAAACCTTCCTAAATGACCGGGCACATTTTTCTCTTAGTACATGCCGATTTGAACACTAAAGTGCTTTTCTTACACTTGGTTATTCCACAAATTTTTGCCTTCCTTCTTTTAAGTGTAAGGCTTTATTTTTACTTACTTTTCACAGGCCCAAACATTTTTTTTTTACAACAAAAGGGACTAAATAAAAATCACAGAATAACTAATTCCCCCTATTAAGATATAGCCTTTATTAATTTCTTTAAAAATCTTATCAAAAAAAAATCCCTTATATATTACACCAGATAGTAGATAATAGGGTGCAGCTGCGATGTCGGCACATAGTCCAGAACGTCCTTCAGAGTTATAAATCTACCACTGGGACGTTCATATTCAACAGTTGGTTTGCAAGTCGTTAATTAAAGGGGTTTTGCCACCATGTAATGTTGACGTGGGAACCTCCAAAATGGGTATTTAAAC